>JAGGAV010007844.1:0-44060 GCA_017657295.1 Termitomyces sp. DKA64 | reverse complement strand
CCTGCTGCTCAGTGCAGCACATCAGCAGGTGGCAGAGGCATGGGAATGACTGTATAGACAACCAGAGTTGACCAAAAGTGCTTGCTGAGGGATCATAGCAAGTTCTGGGAGTCTCCAGAGATCTCTGGGGATCTGTAAAATGCCCCAGAGTTGTCAAATGAGCCTTGAGGGAGTGGAATCAGTTGCAGTGAGTCAGTGTCAGTCAGGGGTGGAGGTCAGAAAAGGGAAGCCCCCTGACAGATCCATAATTTAGTGCATCTTTAGAATCCAAACTGCTAGGTCATTTTCTATGAAGTAGAAGTTGCAGTCTTCTCTGTTGATGGTTTATATAACACATCCCATAACCTGATGTTTAGGGCAATTGTTGATGAAGTGTCCCTGCTCACCACATAAGATGCACACACCCTCCCTTCATCTTTGCTTCTGTGTCCCTGTTGGCATGTTAATTCAGGGCCTGTTCTTAACCCAACTGGTGCACAGGGCTTCTTGATCATCTGTGGAGCCTGGGATGTCATCTGGGTGGCCCATAGAATCATTGGGGCTGGAATCTGGAGGGTCCAGGGCTTTGCAGAGGTCAGTGGCATTGAGCTGGGCAGGGGGCTGAGATCTAGGGGTTGATTAACACTGGCCAGGCCTCATCTTGGGAGAAATGAGGCATGGTGTTAGCAGTCATTGCAGAGGCAGTGGTCTAGTTGCCATTGGTTGCTCTGGACTGCTAGTTGGAGTTGCCAGGGAGGTTCTAGGTGTTCCATGGGGCTGCATTCTCACTCCAGTCTTCCTAATAGCATTGGTTAATTTGAGTAACAAGTGCTTTGTAGCCATCATCTGTGGGTTGTTTGGGTGCCAGGTGAAGGATGTCCTTGATTTGTTGTGGGAGGGCATAGTGGAGGGCAAACTAGAGGGCATTGTAATTCCAGCTGGTCCTGTAGGCCTCCTGCTCAAACTGGATGATGAAGGTCATAAATTTTTTGTTGTTGCACATCTGGAGGTTGTAGAGATTCTCTTCTGGCTCTGCTACAGTGTCAAATACTCTGAACTTACTAAAAAATTCCTGGGTGAAGGCAGGCCAATTTGAGAGCACCAAGTTGTTGGGGTCCAACTGGAGTAATGCCATGTAGTGATTAAAGGGGATATCTTGTAAGTATGAGGCAGTGAAGGCCACCCATGAGCTCTCAAGCTAGAAAGTTATGGGCTTAGCTTGAAACATAGTGAGACACTGTATCAGGAATGTCTGCCATTTCTGGGAGTCTCAGCTATTAAAAGGTTCCAGTTTCTGAATGTCAAGCTTCCTTTCTTGAGCCAAGGTGTTGCAAGTATCATCCTGAGAATTCTGGGTTCAGGGTGGGGGTCCAGCATTATAGTAGTAATAGTAATTGTTCCTGCCCACACATTGAGGGAGAAACATGTTCATAGCCAGGCCCTAGCCATCTGGGAGTCCACCATTAGGAAGTCTCCCACCTGGAGATGAACTAGTGTTGCTCAGGGGTGATCTCTGGGCCTGACAGGGTAGGGCAGGTCCTCCAGAAGTTGGCAGTCCAAAGTTACCATTGGTGTTGAGGAGTCAGCTTGGCAGGGAGATTGGAAGAATGGGGGGTTGGGATGGCCTAGGGAGGAAAGCAGATCTGGGTGCTCCAAGGCCTAGAAGCTGTCAGAAGGGAGCCAGAGCATTGGCACAGAGCAGCAGTGCATATCCTTTGGAGGGACTTAGGTTGACATGAGAGAGGTCAATCCCAGGGGAATTCCAAGGCTCCTTCCCAAAAGGCAGATTCCCTGCTGGTGTTCTTCAGCTCATTGATGTCAGAAAGTATATAGGTGGAAGTGAGGTTGTTGTTGGCAGAAAGGGATTGGGGGGGTTCTGGAGGGCATGGCTCAGGCTCAGTAGTTTAGTCCCAAGTGTGAAAAGTGCTGGGAACAGAGTAGACCTAGGGGCATGCCAAAAGACCAATAGTGTGGGCAGCAGGCTAATTGAAGAGTCCTCTCATGGTGTTGAGAGCCCTTAGGATGTTGGAGGCCATGTTCAGCTCTTCCTGCTGGTGAGGGATGGGAGCCAGGGCTTTGAGGCATGCTCCAATGGGTTCTTCTCACTGCATGTGGAAGGAGTGAGTAGGGTCCAGCAAGTCCTTGAACTAGCAGGGGTTTGGATTGGTCTAGATTTTGTTGATCAGAGCATGTAACTTGTCCCAGAGGCCAGCATTGACTTTGAGGGTGCCCTTAATGTTTCTGAGGAGGATGCCCTGCTAGTAGTGCTCATGGAAATCAAGGAGGCAATCTGCCCATGTCTCTGGAGTTTCAGAGATGTTATAATGTCTCAGGGTGATGAGAGCTTATGTGCATTCAGCAAATTCTGCAGGGGAGAGGTAGAGGGACTGGAGGACCTCATCACACTGCTGGACATAGGCTGTGACCCATTGCTGTCTAGGGGAGGGTAAGTTTTGTATTTGGGGAGCAGCAGGAAGTCCAGGCCAAAGGGGGAAATAGCCATCAGGTTGTTCCAGGAGGACTGGGGCCAGGACTGGATAGGCATAATAGGGTCCCAGAAGAAGGAAGGCTGAGTTGATTGGGGCAGTAGATACCCACATGGCCATAGAAATCTCAGGCAATCCTCTTAATAACATGCAGGGGTGGGTCTCTTTGATGGGTACAATGAGGGGCATCACCAGTCTGAAGGAGGTTCCTGGCTGATGGAGGAGCCATAGGGGGCCTGGCTGTGACTCAAAACCCAATACCAAGGAGCTGATGCAGCATAGGAATCAGCAGGCATTGTCAGATAAAATGAAACATAGTAGGTGTTGGATACTGGCCTACCATAAATGTTGGTTAGGTAGCTAGTGGGTGGGTATGTGGAATTATATGAAGACATTGGGAATAGGGTAAGGGGAGTCTTGATATTATGTCAGGTTCTGCTGACCACAGGGGCTCAGATCCACTGGGTAAGTCCTTATTAGGTGGACACAACATCCTACATGTATAATCTGTGCTCCAGCAGGCTCCAGACAAGAGGAGCTAATGATATGGAGTCTGGGGAGTGGTCTAAAAGAGTGAGTACTGGTGAGTAAGGTATGGAATTCCAGAGTCAGCTATCAGGAAGGCCGGGATGTCTGGGTCATGCAAGTGAGAGGAGCAGGACTTGGAATCAAGTAAAAGTCAGGCACAGGTGATAAGACCTTGGAGTTAACTCAGAATGGGGTCCAGGCAAATATGTGGGGTGATGGAGGATACTGGAATGCAGAGATAGAAGTGGAGGTCAGAGATGAAAGAAATAGAGTTGAGATAGAACAGACACATGAGACAAAAAGGGAAAGAGACAAGACAAGACAAGACAAGAGACCTGGAATGAGATGAGAAGAGAGTGGAAATGAGATAAGATTGATACAATATGAGACAAAGAGACTAGAACAATGAGATGGAGACTGGCACAAATATAAATGGGTGAGTAAGTAATATCAAGACTACCATAACTGATATTACTCTAGGACTTAAATACTGATTGAGGGACCTCCTCTGGGGCTGTGTGTCTAAGGATGGGACTGGTGGGCTCAAGAGATGTCAGTTATGATCATCCAGGTGTGGAGAACATCCCAAGACTGGTGGGCAGGTGTTGGCAGCACTTGATGTGTACCTGTGATGCATGCCAGAGAAGGTGGAGGAAGCATCAGAGCTACCCAAATAATTTGGGAAGGTCAGGGAGGTCACAGAGCCTATTGGGGGAAGTGTTGAAGATTACCAGAGAAGCACCAGAGTTTTCTAGAGCAGGAACCAAGCTTGAGAAGGGTTTTAGGGGCTCTTGGAGAGTGGGGATGCATTCTGAGGCTTGCTGGGCTTAGTTGGGGGCAAAGTCTGGAGGCTGGTCCAGGCTCCATGAACAGGTTGTGACAGGAGTGTTGCCAACAGGATTCTGTGACAAGTAAGGTGATAATTGTAATTGTTCCCAGTTGCCTGTGCCTAGCAACCTTAGTTCAGGATGCTACACAGTTCACTAGGAGATTAGCAGTAAACACAAGGTTTCTAGCATATAATGCTAGCAGCAAGTTGTTAAGCATTAATGGCCTGGTGGGGGCAAAGCAAGGAGGACTGCTTGGGTAAACCCAGAGCATATCAAGAAGGGGGCTTATGACAAAAGTAGAAGCATTAGCAAACAAAATGCTAGCCTCAGATGCTAGAGGCAAAGCAATAGAATCAAACAATGAACTAGGAAGCATCTGTAGGTGATACTTGTCTTAGCAAAACCAGATCTGATGCTTTTATGATGCTAGCAATTCCATCACTAGGTTGAGCAGCAATTTGTAATGCAAAGCTTAGTAGTCTAGCAGTCTGGTTATAAACAATAGGATTGCTCAGAGATGGGGTATCTATCTGTTGTGTACATAGCTAGGATATCATGCAGTATTTATACCCTAGTAAAGCGACCAATAAGGTAATAAGTAATCAGTAAAGTCTGTTTGTGATCTTGTCTTGATAAGTAGAATCTTTGTAACAAATGTATTGTGTGGCTGGCAGCTGCCTTTATTTTCCAATACAGGTGCCACCATATTGAGTCAGATGGGGCTGTTATCTTCTTGGCAGAGGTTGAAATACTCCAAGTTCATGGTGGGCCCCAGGCTAAGATCCTCCATGCTGTATGGATCATGGTCACCTGATGTATCGTCCCTATGATTTGGAAAAGGCTGGTATGTGTCTGTGTTTCTGTTGTTGTGACTTTGTTGTGGACTGCTAGATAAGATAAGCCAGATTTTGACTGCTATCTGCAGATAGCAATCTCTCTAGCTCATTAAGGTGCTGACTGAATTATTTGCCCTCTTTTAGACTAACATCAAAGACAACAAGAACATAGGGCTCATAGCTTTTACCTTCTTCAGCTCAGCTTCTGTTGCAGCTTACTGTAATGGGTCCAGCTATGAGGATGGCATAGGTGCCTCTGCCATACTTTATATTGGTGAAATAGAGAACTGGCACTTATGCTACCATCTGGGCCACAAGACCAAGCACACTATATATGAGGCTGAGAGTGTGGGTATCCTTCTTGCCCTTCCTGCACAGGCCATAATTAGTAGTGACAGTCAAGCAATAATAAAAGTGCTATTCAACCAGTGTCCTCACCACTCAGATTATCTTCTAGATTGAGTCCATACCACAGCTGAGACACTGCACACAAGGCAGGACTCCTGCATCATGCATCCACATGATGCTGGGCACTCTACAAAGGCTCACATTAGACTGATTACATCTGCAAGGTGACCAACCTCCAAATTCACTGAACTCTGAGGCATGTCAGCTTTCAGCCCAATGACAAGTGGACAAACTTGCTAAGTGAGCCTCATAAGGTCACTCTAGTGACATCAAGCTCCTCCTCACCCTCTCTATGTCAATTTACACTGCCAAACAGCATTAGTGCCATACACCAGGCAGCCCTAGCCTCAATACAGGACTACTGGAAGTCAATATAGAATCAGTTCCTCCAGATATCACAACAGCTACATTATGAATTGATCCATCCCCTTCAAGAAGTATCTATACCTAGTACAATTGCTCAATAGCACCACTCACTCCTCTTTACCCAGCTTTATACCCAACACATCTCTCTCAACCAATATCTCTTCTGTATCTGCTGATCCAAAACCCCAGGATGCCCCTCCTGCAGCAATCTGGTTGTCAAAACTATCTGCCATCTGCTCATAAAATGTAGGCATTGCCAGTTCAAAAGACACAGACATCTTTGCTGGAATTTACACCATAAAGCCAAGTTCTTATCACACCTGATATTCAAGCATGGTGCCCTAAAAAATCTCTTTAGATTCATCCACACAATGAAATGCCTTGCTTCATGAGGCCCCAAACAACAATGCTGGCTGTCAAACCACACATAATTTTTCACCCATATGCCAGCCCCACCTGGCCTCATAAATTAAGTACTCTTATATTCTTATACATCATGACTATCTAAAGTAGGGTGTCAGTGCATCCATGATCCCCCTTGTTTATTTCCTCTTGGGTTGGGTGCACTGCTGTGCTGCTCAATCCCCTGATACCCACCCCTGCACAGGTGGCAATCATAGCACTTATCAACAGACTTTGCTTTTACTTTTTGGTTGTACCAGGGTACAGTCAAAAAACAACTGAAAATGTTGGCACACTCATTCTCTACGTATGTGGGGGGTGTGAATTTCTGGGGCTCTTAGCCCTCAGTAGTACCATGCAATGTAGCACTATGTGATAAGCATACAATCCATTTAAAAAAACCCTTTCTTATGACATTACTTTTGGGGTGCTTCATTATTCCATCTGGTTCTAAATGTATGTCTAAGATGTCACGAATGATGCTTCATTCCATGGCTCTGAGGGCATGGACAGAATTGTCAATAAAAATCTAGGAAAGAAAAAGCAAGTAGGTACATATAGGGAAAAAAGCTTTTTCTACACTTGTTGCATGTCTTGCTGGTCAGTAAGGAACAAGTATCTATTCTTTATGGCCTAGCCTGTAAGCAAGCAAGGGTGCCATCACAAAGTCAACACCTCTCCCGTACATCTACCTAGTATCAAAGAAGCTGTCTAAGCTGGTATAGAGCACTTATCTGAAGCTATTTATGCCTTGATTGAGCCTGGGATCTGCAGAACTGCTGAGGGAGCTCAAGAGAGAAGTTGATCCGAACATATTTAAGAGACTGCTAATTGAGTTTCTCAGTAAGTGTATAAAGTAGCTCCATATAGCATGCCTATTGTGTTTCCAGCCCAAGTACCCTTGCATTATTCAATTTATACATGCATTAGAAGGTAGTCCATTGTACCCATTTTCCATAGCAAAATCACCTTCATTTTACAAATGGAGATTGCCTGTAATGTCCTTAGCTTCATTGATGACTTTGGCACTCAGGGCTACAAGGACTGGAAGCTCATTCATGGAATTCCCATTAAGCATCTTGCTAATCCAAACATTCACTTAGATGAGAGTCATTTTGAATATCCTCATACTTCCATGGTTTTTTAGGACTATCGGACTCGGGAGCGGACATACAGACAAGGATTTAATTGCTATCTCAACTGCGGCAGGATCCGGAAGCCGATTGTAATTGAGTTCAAGGCTTCTAGACAACATGCTTACACATTCCTAAAATGGAAATGGCAGACGAGTTAGTTTGTCCACGACCCGCGTTGCGCAAGGCGCGTTGCGATGTTCGACGACAAAACTGAGGCGGCATCCTTCCTACAGAGCGTCGACGGTGAAATCTCTTTCTTCCGGTCCATAACGCGTGCACGACCGATAGGAATGCACCGCCACTTTCACGTCATCGCCATCCGGAACGCGATTTTCAAAGACACGAGCCGCCTGGTGTCCATTGACGACCTCTGGACAAAGTTGAAGTCATGTTACAATCTTGACGCTCTTGAAGCAATTGTGAGAGGTGTTGTCAGGTTCTTAGACTCTTTCGTTCATCACTCTTAGGATTTGGAAGCCGAAGGTTACGAATCTCCCAAATCGAACAAGTCAACTCCAATATCAATACCCTCTCCTTCACCATCACAGAACCTTGCTGCCCATCCCTTTTTCCGAGAGGAATTCACGTTGCCCTTTGACGAATCAATCGAAAAGATGATTTCTGAGCGCCGAATGCGAGAGACGGCATCTTTGCCATCCTCTCCCGTACCTTCGCCTCCATCAATACCCCGCACAGGGAAGAAACGCGGTAGGACGAAGCTTAACATGGCCGGACTCGTAGGTGGTGATAGTGATAGCAGCGCGTTGACTCAGGAGAGTGGTGACGAGGACGGTGTGAGTCTAAGAGCGAGCAGTGTTGTAACCGGGACGGATGTGGGGACAGATCATGTCGAGGATGAAGACAATGAGATGCGCGAACCGTCAATAGGTGCGCGTCTACAATCTTCTTAAACGTTTGTTACTGATTCATTTATCAGCCCCTTCATCCCCAAGACCAACCAGAGGTCGGGGCAAGTTTACCAAGAAGGGAGCCACTGGTCGAGGCCGAGGAGGAGGTAGAGGAGGGACTGAGTCGGCGCCTGTTGGTCGCCCACCAAAAAAGAGAAAACGATGATATCTTTTCAAGTCGGATTTCTCTTTCTACTGGATACTTCTATTGCATTTTATTGACAATTGTACAATCAAGACCTGTCCTCGGCCATATCTACATCTTGCTGATCCTTACCCTTACTTCTTCTTTCGATCAAGAATGCATCTATACGAGCTTTAAGCTCGAGGTCTGACCAAAGTCTCAATAGATTATTTTAGGCCGCCTGATCAGAACTCACCTTGTATTACGTCTTCTATCTTCAATGGGGATCGGTTGAAAGGATCGGTGGGATCGGAAAGTAGATGCGACTTGATCGTTGAGCGGTCAACGACTGTCTTCGAAGAAGGAAGTCTGACAGGATCACGCATGATTGTTGCCATCAATGGGTCTACCGTGGATAAGTAGAGATTTAGCAAAGTTTCTCGAGAGGCAGGTCAAATACTTACCCTGGAACTCGTCCGGTATCTCTCCAAGATCCTCGTCGTCCGCCTCTAGCGCCAATTTCACTTCTTCAACTTTAGCAACGAAAGCCATGAGTTGTTCGATCTCCGTAGAGGATTTCAAGTTGACCCGAAACGCGACATTCGCAGCTTTTTCGAAAACTTCTCTGGAGAAACTGCGAGCATCACCAGCAACAGCACGAAGGAAATCTGGTTGATCACTCAGATTCAAAAACACCTGAATGATATCAGAGAGCAACGCCTTGGGATCGAATTTAAGCTTCTCCGGATCCTGAACTTTGAGCTCTTGATACTTGGGGCCAACGAGGGCAACGAGATTGTAATCCAACATAGCAGCCAATCTGTCGACGATCTCAGGCACCATGAAAGGTGCCTTCGTTTCTGCCGTAAAAACTTTCAATAGTTCGACCGTAGATCGACTGAGCGTCGTGTAACTAGACGCTTGACGCTCCAACGAACGCAACGTCCCCTCTCGCTCGCGGCGGTACTCCTGGGTTCTCGAATTCCATGTCGCCTGATCTTTCATCTCCACCTGGATTTCATGAATTTGGGTAAGCTCGCTGAATGACTCGTTCATGAGATATGTGACATCGTTCATCATGAGATTGATGAAGCGGACGAATTTATCAACGTTCCTAAGCGTATTCTTGAGGACATTTATCAAATCTACATGATTGAAACTCACTTAGCTTGTATACTCAGGGCTTCTCGATGTTCTGCAGTGTCCCAGATGACCTTCAAGACATGCGAAATATTGCGCCTTCATCGAATGTAAAAAATATTAGAATGTCGTAGAGGAAAAATGAAAGGGCGTACCGGGCATCTGTAGTGTGATGGTCAGTGCTGCCGAGAGAACATAATTCCAGAACGTACTAAATTTGTCGTAGAACTGCGAGCTTGCTCCAGTCTGTTCAACCTCTGACCACGAAGACGATCAACAAACATTCATGTAACCACGGTGAAGACGGTTACCGATATAGAAATGCATCAAGGCTGGCATTAAGTGTTGAATCGCAACCGGATGAGTATTCAGAAGGTTGCCTAAAACGCCATGACGCTCGTATCCATAGCCCCAGATGCTCATAAACAATACCTTATGAAATGGTTAGTATGCCAGCACCAAACGAGGAATTTCTGAATTCACATCGTTGATTTTTGCTTTCAGGAAGGGATTTTTGATGTACCATGTACAGTTCAGGAATGTTAGAACGAAGGTCATAAGTTCGATCTTCCCTGTCATTTCAAACTTGTCCGGGGATGTTCTTTTGGGTCACGTTAGCACCGCAGAAGCAATGAAGGGGAAATACTGTAATGCGCACTGCACGACAAAAAGGAAATACTCGACAATGTCTTCGATGATATACTCTGGCAGAACACGAAATGATAGGGGTACTTCTTCGGGTAACGGAATCCTATCATGTACTTGTTTAGACAAATAGACGAATCGTCAGGCAGCACGAGGGAATGTACTGACTGGGCCGGGGGGTCTGGATGCATTTTCTTCGGATCGGCCTGTCTGATCACCCATGTTGATAAGAATATTGTGAAACCGACTGAACGGAAGGTGAATTCAGGATCACAGAGTTGAGTCTGGAATGCGAGCTGTTGTATCCGGATCTTGTTTTGCTCGTTCTACACGACCGTGAGGTTAGTTATCGGCTGCATTAAACGCTAGTAATGCCGGCTGACTTTGACTTGATTGATAGCGGCCTCCACACGAGATTGCATTGGAGACTGAAAACGAAGAGATTAGCTACGTTGGTTACAGCGATGATAATTGAGCGTGAATACCCCTATCCAAGATCCGTCACCATTGATAAATTCAAGATGCCGCTTCAAATCCTCTAGGTGTTTTGTGAGGTTGTTGAAAGTCTGTATCGTCTTGAGGTAACCATAATGGCTCATTGCAATAGTCAGATAGAATATGTTCGAGATAAAATTGGGTTCAGGTGCTGCATTTGAGTCAGATTGGCCACAAACAAAAGAGGTAGAACGAGCCATTGGGATTTTTGTGGGTGCGTTCCCATTCAGCAGCCTCATCGCTAGTAGCCTTTATACGAGTCTCCTCTTTCAAATCAATACGTGAAGATTGTGCATAGAAAAGGGGATCTATGCGATCCATCTGAAGGAATCCGTGATCAATGACAAATACTGGAACAAACCCTAGGTACCTTCGAATAGTTGGCATCCATGAATGGTTCAGCAAAGCGAAGCAATATAGTTTGAAGGTTAACCATGAATGAGTCAGATGCTACTGTTTCGGGGTCGATCTATAGTACGATTATCAAGCTGCAAGGGCAGAAGAAAAGTGTCCATTCACATGTGTTCCAGCCCGCCTCGAATTCAAGGATATCACGCGAGCAAACCACTGTAAGACAGCTTCACGAGGCCCTGGGCCTGCTCTCACGAGGGTATTGAATATTTGGAAGAGGGAGGACTAGACACAATCAGCATAACATGTCTATTATTGTGGTAGAAGTTTCAAGTCCTGACCTGTAAGCTCTTGAGCGTTCCGCGCAAGCTCGCAAAAGAGGATTCAACATCTTCCCTACTGCGCTTCTCTGGGTCAGAAAAGTACGACATCCCAAGTGCTGGCTAACGGATGGTTTGAAGTTAGGACATAATCAGCTAAGATAAAAAGGGACCTGCCCATTCTCGTGAAAATACCCCAAGTCGGCAGAGCGGACCAAGTAAAGCCAACCTCTCAAAAGTCGGTGGTGTGGCATTGGCAGGGTTCCACTCTTCCATCCGCGTGATCATCGTCGCGATGGCCTTAATAGATACAAGCAGCTCGAGGCCACTTACTACACCTCTCCAGCTCGCATCACCGCCTCCAAGACCCTCAGGTCGGAAGAGTGATTCATGGAACAGAAGTGCTTTTACGACTGGGCCGAGAACACCATCAATCTCATTATCGGGCTCAAAGCGACGCGCCAGGTCTTGAAGGAACTGCTCAAGGTCAGAAGGAGTAAGGGTATTGGGAGAGGAAGGAGACGATGCAAGAAGAGGGCCTGAAAGGGCTGAAAGAGACAGCAAAGGTGTGACAAGTTCGGGTGGACCAAGCGGGCGTCTACATCATTCGATGGATAAAGGGAACTCATTCGATGGTGAAGTGAACGCACCCTTGAGGCTGAGGAAACATTTCTGGTTCCTGTAGAGTAAGCCCAGTATAACTGATGATGAGTTCTCGTAATTTTTCGAGCCGGAGAAGAGCTGCTTGTGTATCCGGAGGAGAATATCCCTGCGCACACTGATCAATTTACCTCGGCCTTCGTCAATGCTCAGCAGAGTATACCTTCTTGAGAAGAGCAGACTTCGCCGCATTGGCTCGCTTCCAAGTCCCAACAAGGTACTCAAATGTCGTTTGCTGAGCTGGGAGAGACGCGAGTACTGGTAGATATTCCAGGTCATCGCTAGTTAACGGTCAGAACTCATTTATTGAGTCCAACCATTTCACTTACGACATGGCACCAGGATCTAGTTCGAGCCGCGCAATCAAGATCCTGTCAGCTAGATCAGCAGTCAGCAGTGTGCTTTCTGACGATAAAGGCCTGTCAGCCGGACTTGAAATTGAATAGAGAGAACATGCATACCGAGGCCTTCAGACTCAAATTCTTCCGCTAAATGCTTCAACCATACTGTCTCGTAAGCTGTTTGGTCTGCTACTGATCGCTATATATGGTGGATACTATGTTTACATATTCCTCAACAGCAATGCGTGGGGCGTACCTCCAACGTCACATCAAAGACAAAGGCAACAGTCTCATGCTCCCAGGAAGGAAGATCTATTTTTATTGGAGCTTTCTTCTTCATTGGCATCGGTGAGGAAACAACAGGTGCAGGAGATGGTCTTTTAGCAGGTGAGGGAACAGGTGGATGTTTGACCGCAACAGTATTAGATTGTGAAGGAGATGAAGTACTGGTGGAAGCAGAGGGAGATGTCCTTCCTGAAGGCTCCGCGGTCTGCAATTTCGCCAAACGTTTCGACCGAATCTAGATTACATATAACGCACTGTAAGGTCAACTCAACTCATTTGGTACGTACGCGCTCAGCATCATCTATAGGGGTACTAGGATTATTGCTCATAACGGTCGTGGTCGTTGGGCTAGAATGAAGTGGATGGATGTTGATAAGTACAAAGGCAATGCGGGGACCGAGTCGACGATTTGGTGGCACGTGGTCAGGAAGAGAGCCTCTACCACATTTGCTACGACCATCCCTGATGTTTCTCGGTCGGCTCCTGCCCGGTCCTCTGTCATGGCCGTCCCAGTCGTTGGTCATTACGAAGCGACTTTTTTCTATAACTGCCGTTCCTCAGGCTGGCTATAAAATGAAGTCTCACTCTGGGGCAAAAAAACGGTGGCGATCACTCGCGTCGGGCGTTGCATTCAAACGCGTGAGTATCCACATCTATTTCACTGGACAAGCTTGGGTATATATAGGCTAATATGCCGTCAGGGAAAGGCTTGTCACTCACATCTCAATACCTCCAAAAGCCCGGCTAGACTCAACCGCCTCGGGCAGACCGCCTATGCGACAGACACTCAGGCCGTCAAGCTGAAGAAACGTCTTTTACCGTATGGTTCGAATTGAAATATCTTTATTTAGTTACCAGTTAGGTGTGACCATCCTGTATTGAGCTTCTCTGACTTTTGTCCTGTAGAGACATATACATATGTTCAAACAACTTCCGATCCATTGCCCCGGCGAGAAACATCCGCAAGTGTCTTTAAGGACATTTACACGATCGGTTCACTCTTCGTGATGTCTCTCAGTCCCTCATAGAATTGTTCGATGCCTCGTCATTCATCACTGGGACAAGTGAAAGTCTTCTTGTGCCATTACGCCTCGGGTACATTCGATCTCTCATTGAGTTTGAAGTGTTTCGCTTGAATCAGTCGAAATCCTGTAATGGTACTCAAGTTGTGTCGAGGTCCGGTCAAATTTGCTTTCTATCGTAAGAATGACTCCAGACTAAAGAATGTGACATATAATGGCCCGTGTTGTTCCTGCACTCTATTAGCACATATTGGGACCATGCATCAGTGACTCCTTGATAGACTCAATTCGACGAGACCTCCTTTCATGTAGTCCTTCTCGGGGAAGACTTAAGAAAGGACCTAATGTCCTTTTGTCTGGGATCGTAAGCTGTGCTGCCAATACCACCTTTCTGCCGAACCTAGAGATGCCTTGAGCTCTCTGATTCAGCTCCACAGTCTATGTCTACTCACAACGGTATCCAGGTGTGTGCACGAATTATGCTGGACGATATTAACTTCTGAAAGATGGATTTCTTGTCCGCCACTATCTCCATCCCTCTAAGAAGCCGTAAGCCCGGTTTCACAAAAGCATGGCGGTAACGAACAATTGCTTTCACAGTGACGAGTGTCCAACCAGTATTGCGCAAACCACGAAACTGATTGGGTCGAGGTCTACTTCCACCTTGGGCTGCTAATGACGCAATAAGCTCTGCGATAAAGATACCGTGGCTCACGAAGGCAATGTGCATATCCTGAGTGCCCTCTCTGGTCGCTTTTCTCACATAAGGCAGGATGATGTCTTTGACAATGTCATCAGCGCGTTTTGCAACGTCGTCAAGGCTTTCACCATCCGGGTATCTATCAGATCGAGAGGACGGTGCAATAAAAATCCCCTGCGCGATGTGCTCTTCAAAGGACAACCGTAGCCTCTTTCGAACGTCATAGCGTTGACCCTCGCCACGCCCAAAATTCTGTTCGCGGAGAAGCGGCGCAAGTTTCAAGAGGTACAAAGCTTGATTGCGCAGCTTGTAGAGCTTTGGCAGTCAAAAATGCACGTTCTAAAGGGGATGAATGTATGGCAGTGAGGCTTGTATTTCCGAAAGACTCTGCAAGTGCTTCTGCTTGCTGCACGTCGTTAAACAGTTGAGATTGACCGGCATGGTTTTCAACTTACGCGCTTTCCTACATATATTGATCAACTGTGGATCTGACTATCCAAGTTTTCCACGATTATTACCATAATTCGATAATTTGGAATCTTTCCAGCCAGCCCAAACGGAACGCTGATTACTTGACATTAGCATCATTTTCGTTGAATGTATAGGAGTCACGCAAACTAGATTGTCCGTTGACTCTCCGTGCCGAATCTGCTCCTCATCAGTTACTCGTGAATCAAAGAACTTGTGACCTCACGAAAGTAAACTTGACGGTGACGGGGGTGGTCATGTTGGTGGTTTCGCACCACAGCCCGAGCACAGCCATACTCAACTCCTTTGTCAGCAGCCTGACGAGAGATAAATGCTCGAATGTTCGACCTCGATCAGCCCACAAGGGGACTCGTAGGCAGCAAAGCCGCGTAAGCCCTACATATAGTTACATTCGCTCACATTCCTCGTTTTCTCTCCTCTATATCAGCCGTCATTGAATGAATATGTCCGTCACCGACAATGGCAACCAGCTTCTGTCTATCGGCAAACAGTGCTCTCATCCCTCATGTCTCCTCATTGACTTTCTGCCATTCAAATGTCAGCATTGTCAGGAGCCCTTCTGCCAAGAACACTTCAAGGTCGCTGCTCATAAGTGCACAAAGTATGATGAGAGCAAGTTCAACCGTGTAGCCCCAGACTGTATGTTCCCTTTATCACTTATCAGTTTGAGCAAGCATTTACAAATCATGTAGGCCCATTTTGCAATACTCCAGTAGCAGTGCGTCTGGGACAGGATCCTAACGACAGGATGGAAGACCATATCACGAAGGAGTGCTGCGTAATGACTGGCAAAACTGGAAGAGCGAGAAGCATGCCTGTCTGTGCACGAGCAAATTGCAACAAAGTGCTATTCCAACCCATTCGATGCGATGTAGGTGTTGTGCTACTTTCGATAGGTTGAAGCTCAACATCGTTCCCAGAAATGTCACAGCCAATTTTGCCCTACCCATCGATTTACTACGGATCATAGTTGCATAACAGTTTCTGTTCCTGCTCCTGCTCCGTCGACTTCTCGACCTGGGGCGACCAATCTTTTCACCGGCGCAAAGGCAAAGAATTTGAATTCTAAAGCGACCGCTGCTGGCGTAGCCACTTTAGATGCTGTCAAGAAAGTTGCTGCATCCACAAAAGTTGCCACACAAGGATCTAAACCCGGGTCATCATCAGCGCCTGCTACTTCGAAACCTTCGAACTCCTCTTCCCACTCGAATCTATTCTCCAAGACTGACAGGTACGTATATTTTCCTCCATCTATTCCGACAGCTCATAATCCACTAGTACTTTATCATCTTCTGTTATCCCTAATGTATTCTTGGCGACTCCTCTAACTAACCATACTGAACCTGTTCGCGATAATAAACCTGTATCCACTACGACTCCACTCATTATCCACAACGCATTTGTACCACCACCCGTTTTTGCATGCGCTTGACCAACACTTCAATGATACCACAATCGGTTTGAACCCCTATCATCTATCGATGTTATTCAGGCGCGCAAAGGCAGAGAGAGAAAGCAAACTTAAGGCGATGCGGGCACGCGCTCAGAAGGGTGTATGTGTTTGATCCTCTTTCCATACTTATAGCACTCCTGGCTCAATGACTGTACAGCTTTTGAGTGAAGAAGAGAAGGTTATTTTAGCTGCTGAAGAACAGGCAGAGAAAAAGGATGATTGTGTTATGATGTAGACCTGGAAATATCTAGATGACCTGACGTTCCTATTGTCTATTTTGCATCTCCATATATTGTTTCTCCGCTGCATACCATTGCATTATCGAATAAATTGAGGAGTCGAATAAACGAGAAGCCTTTCCATTTTCATCCGATCTCCGACGAATTGTTCAAACTATCTCCTCCATGTCCGACTCCGAGCAGGACACGTCCGTTCTTGGTAAACGTCTTCGCAATGACAACCACGAACCGGAAGACCAGGCAATAGCCAACGTCAGTACAGATCGACATGTCGAAAATGACGACGATGACGACGACGACGTTGGCCCAATGCCCATGCCTGCTGAGGGCGGAGGCGCGAAGAAGAAGCGCAAAGGTGTGTTCAGTATCGTGTTCAGTCTCTGTAGAGCCTCAAGGAATGCAGAACACTGCCTCTAGTGCTTCCGCATGAACGTCTGTATCTCGAACATTTACCCAACACTGACCAATATTACAAGAGCTTCATGCATCGCGACTCCATAAACTTCTGCATCGTCACAAAGTTAGCTCGTCTGCTAACTGTATGGATCTGCATGCTTATATCATATTTCAGAACAAATTTTCTTATTACGACGTCCGTTGACGGACATCTCAAGTTGTGGAAAAAGCAAGACGAGGGAATAGAGTTTGTGAAGCACTATCGCGCCCACCTTAGTCCAGTCATTGCCGTATCTGCTAGCGCAGACGGCCAACTCTTCGCGACAGTGTCGGATGATGGAAGTGCCAAAGTGTTCGATGTGGTCAATTTCGGTATGCGAATATCGCTGTATAACTATGCTTCAGTCTAAAGTCAATCCGTGAGACATGATCAACATCATCAAACTCGGATACATTCCTCATACCTGCTGCTGGGTACATAAACCCGGACAAGCTCAAGGTCTCCTTGCAGTGTGCGCCTTTTCTCATCTTCAAGTCCTTCCCGTACGCTGACTGCTTGGCAGGTCTGACTCGAAGACTGGTGCAATCCGGATGTACGATGGCCGGGGAGATGGCAAACCCCTGGAAACCATTGAAACCTTGCATCGCTTCCCGGTCCATATCATGACCGTAAGCTAGACAATACTGAAGAGGTGGAACCTTAACACCAATTTCTTTCTAGTTCAGTGACAAGTTCGATACAGTGATTTCGGCAGATGAAGGTGGATTTGTCGAATATTGGCAGCCCATTGAACCGTTTGTCCTGCCCAAAAATGTGGAAGGCCTATGGTCATATAAGAGCGAGACAGATCTATACGAATTCAAAAAAGTGCGGTTGCTACTCACCCCTTACTTCTCAGCCATGGCTCATCTAAATAGTCCAAGTCCACCCCGACGTGCATTACGCTTTCTCCGAATTCATCTTCCTTTGTCACATTCTCTTTACCAGATCGCCAAGTCCGCATCTTTAACTTTTTGAGCGGTAAAATGACGCGAAAATACGACGAGTCGCTCGAAGCAGTTCAAGAGATGCAACAGGCTGGTACTGCTGCATATAAAGTTGAAGACATGGAATTTGGGCGTCGTCTTGCTGTAGAACGGGAGTTAGAGATGCCTGGCCCCGACAATTTTACACCTGGCCGCTGGATTAATGTGATATGGGATGAAACAGGATCTTTCATTATCTATCCTACTCTGCTTGGTATCAAAGGTGAGCTTGATCTTTACAGTAGAACACTCGGAACTGACGTTGGCTTAGTCTTAAATGTTGTTACTAACCGTGTCACTCGATTGTTGGGAAAAGATGAAGCAGTTCGCTTTTTGAATCTTGGTTTGTACCAGGGCGCACCCGCTAAGAAAGGCATAACAACGATGGTTCGTTGTTCACTCTTCTGATGAGCTTGCAATATCATATACTCACTTGTGACAATAATAAAGGCTATGGCTGCCTCTGCTAATCCCCTTCTTGCCAACAAGGCGCAGCGGGACCCGACACTGTTCTGCACTGGATTCAAACGTGGCCGATTCTACCTTTTTACTCGCTCTGAGCCTGAGTACGTCCGTTCCAAATACGCCGGTTAAAATTTTTGCCTCACCGACTGTACTAAGGGACAACAAACTTGGGGAACGAGATATATTCAATGAAAGACCTACACGCGACGAACAAAACGTTGCTGCCGCTGCCCCTGCATCAAGAACTGGACCTTCGCCGGTGGCAAACTCGGCTACTATACACACAACAGTTGGTGACATGCACCTTCGATTATTCCCACAGCAGGCTCCAAAGGCTGTTGAGAACTTCGTCGGACACGCACGGAGTGGATATTTCGAGGGTATTGTTTTTCATCGTGTCATCGCAAAGTTCATGATTCAAACTGGCGATCCGCTCGGAGATGGAACGGGAGGAACGTCGATCTGGGACAGAGAGTTTGAGGACGAGTTCTCCGATGACTTGAAACATGACAGGCATGTCTTTGATGTACCTATCGAGTTGTTTATCATTAATCAGTGTCTTAATAGACCCTACACGGTCAGCATGGCTAACGCAGGCCCTAACACCAATGGCTCCCAGTTCTTCATCACGACTACTGCAACTCCCTGGCTTGACAAGAAACATACTATCTTCGGGCGTGTCATTTCGGGTTACGAGGTTGTTCATACCATCGAGAATGTTAAGGTCAGCAAGACGGATAAGCCTTATGAAGACATTAAAATCATCAATGTCGAGGTTGAATGAATGTGTAGCTGAATTATGTAGTGAGTAGTGTATACTTACACGATAAGCTTTTAGAGAGCGATGCGATCGAGGTTTTGGTTAGTATGCAGGACTTGGAATGTCGCAGTTGGTATCATCGTGCGGATACGGGGAAGATATTTATCTGTCAACAATGCGACGAGGTGGGATCTACCAAGCATGTCGGAGTTGTGTTGGCCGAGCTCAGATGGACAGGAGAACTTCAGTAACGTGTGAACCGTTTCGCCGATGGATAAAATGCATTCGTAGACATCCAGTGTCACATTGCTGAGAAAAGGAGAATCCAACGTCGTAGGGATATACGCCACAGGGTATTCAAGGAGGATAGCTGCTAGAGGAACCATAGATTCCGCCGGCAGACTTGATTCCATGGTGATCGAGGGAGGGTGGGCGGTCTGAGCCGCTACGACTTCCTTCAGCGACTCAAGAGCAGTTATGAGATCACGCGGTGAATCAGGAGCCTGGAGTATTGATTTAAGATCATATTGAAGAGTATATCGAGCGGCGTACAAGCGAAAATGAAGAGGGACCGGGCCCAAGGTGCACATACGTGGTTTTGTTGTCTGACATCCGTTTGTCCAACAACATCGGAATGTTCACGAAGAAAGATTGCCCGGATGTGGGTTCATAAACATGAACGATGGAATCAAAATCTGGGCATGCCTAAGTATTGAGCAGGTTGGTTAGACTGAGATAATATGTTCTGAGCGAACTTGCCACTCGAAGGCCAGTAATCAAATTCGCGAAGATGTGTGTAGGGTCAGGAGTGGAAATGCAATCTACGAGATAACCTATTCTGGCCGATTGAGCCAGAAGGTATCAGTACATGTAAACAAACGTTACAACAGCGTACCGAAGAGAAAGCGCGACACACGCCAGGTCCATCACAAACTGACCGCGCTTTTGAGATGTAACCTTCCGTAATGAAGGTATACCAACCAGCTGCTCATGGATGTGCCGGTAGATCGCCTCGAATTGCTGCCGGTAACAGTGAGATCGTTCAATAGATAGCATTTGACAGACGCCAGTACTCGAGTCGAAGCTCTCGCTGTGACTTGTAAGGGCAAAATCGTTTGAATTACTTATGTAAGTACGAAGAGGCATCACATAAATATTCCTAATCAAGCACAACCACGTTTGAAGTTGCGCCACTTCAGACTTCTCTCTGAGTACCTCTTGTTACCAGCTATTAAGAACCTCGACCATTCACCAATTCTCCGTGCTACTTATGGGTAATTCCACATGATGAAGCCCAAGTTCAAACATCAATTACGACCGTGATATTAAATGATCATTGGCAGACGAAACTCGAGCAGACCGTTGATACAGCAAGGAAACATATAAGAACAAGAGATGAGCCAATGCTTGATATCGCACGGGGACAAGTCAGGGAAAAACACGAAAGCGACGTGACCGAAGACCTACATGCTACAGATCCTAGATCTTACTAATAATCAAGTTTCGTTGAACACGTGGTATGTCCCCATTCATGCCCCTTGCAAGACATATCGCATAGACTCAAGCTCGGAGATGCTTTTATTCCCCTCGTTGATGGAATATGTCACTGTCTGCACAGTAAAAACGACAAGGATGGTTACACCCCACCATGCTGTCGACTGCCATGATTTACGGAGGAACATGGATAGTGTCGGAGATACCGCAGCAATGGCGTAAGTCACTTGGTACGGAAGAGGACGTAGTGCAGCTCCAGAGAAGATATCTAACGACCTCAACTCAGTCGGGAACGTGGCCAAGACGAGATTGAAATGTAGAAACATGTTGAAAAGTGTGAACAGTAACGGCAACGGAATCTCTGGAGAGGTGTCGGTTGGGGGAAAGACAGTCAGTAATGGGTTTTTGAACAACGAAATGATTTGGCTGGTAAACGCGGTAGTGAAATACTGCTCCATGGGTACTGAAGCCTAAACTCACAGGATGAAAGAGAGGATCAAGATAATCCGCAGTCCGAATATAAAACAGCAGTTAGACGACTGATTTTCTTTCTTTAACGTCTGAATCAGTTCTTCTTGTTCTGGTGAAATACCTCAAAATTAGCTATCTGGTCTACATAGGTCAAGCTCCAACCTTCTTCGTCTAGGATGTACCCATCTCCTTCGGTCCCATTTTCATCTGTAGACCTGAATGGTACTCGCTTCCTGATGGAGTGCATCTATGGTCTAGAGCCAAAACACTGAGAATGAATAAAATATAAGAATGTCATTTTAAACGTACAAGCAACCTATTAGTACTACGTAAAAGAGCTGTGTGACTTGCGCGCGTCAAAGTTTGGGTGAAGTAGATACGATTATATAATACCCGATAAGATCTTGATCGCAAGTATCGTGGCCCAAAAAAGTTGCAACACTTAATTCGACGTTCTTGGAATGGTGTCCATCGTAGAGCTAGGTCAATTTGACGACGCGGAAGACGATGAAACCATACATAGCCAGAACCCTCGCGCACATCATTCTTTCATAGATACCGCTGACGACGAAACGGAAGACTTGGAATGGCCAGAAGATTCGGATTCTGATATAGATGTGGAGTATGATAATAATCGTGTCGAAGACGAGGACTGGGAGATTGCTGAGCGAGGTGGGTATCATAGATCTCCCAACGTGTGTCATGTGTACTCATCGATGCAGATTTCACAAAACAATATAATAGGCTGCGACAACATGTTGCTGTGCGAACGGGCAACGCCCAGGGCACATCTTCCTCAATAAAAAAGTTTGAATCTGTGGCAACACTTCCCGCGATCAATCATCCAAAAAGTAGCACGGTCTTCTCAGCAGCAGGTCACGCCAAGGATAAAACAGCCGATCAACTTGCTGCTCTAGCAAAATATAACTCACGAATCGCTAAAATAGATACACCCTATGTCGTGGGGGTTGGTATAAACAGGAAAGGACCTAGTGCGCACGCCAATCTGAAGGACAAAGCGGACCGCGCCACAATCGAGCAGGTTCTGGATCCTAGAACTCGTATAATT
This sequence comes from Termitomyces sp. DKA64, assembly GCA_017657295.1. Classification (NCBI taxonomy): domain Eukaryota; kingdom Fungi; phylum Basidiomycota; class Agaricomycetes; order Agaricales; family Lyophyllaceae; genus Termitomyces; species Termitomyces sp. DKA64. The sequence continues at coordinate 22,236 of JAGGAV010007844.1, read as the reverse complement.
CTGTTCAAGATGATTGGAAGAGGACTTATCAATGAGATCAATGGGTGCATCAGTACTGGAAAAGAAGTGAGCGATGATTCTTACAGCATCATCAGACGCTCAAGTCATTACTGCTAGGCCAACGTGTACCATGCTTTGACTCCCGAGAATACGCATTTGGCACTCAAAATTTACAAGACCTCTATTCTCATCTTCAAAGATCGTGATAAATATGTGTCTGGAGAGTTCCGCTTCCGACGTGGATATAACCGCCACAATCCACGAAAAATGGTTCGACTCTGGGCTGAGAAAGAAATGAGGAATCTGAGGCGTTTGGTGACCGCAGGAATTCGTTGTCCGGATCCAATCGAAGTTCGGGAAAATGTTCTCGTTATGTCTTTCGTTGGTGACAAGGAAGGCTGGTGCGTGTGGTTTTTACTATTTGATATAGCCAGAATCATGTAGGAGCTTTCAGGGCATCACCTAGACTCAAAGACGCCGAATTACCGAGCGATAAGTGTACCGACCTATACGTGGAACTCGTCCTTGTCACTCGTAGAATGTTCCATCAGTGTAAGTTGGTGCACGCTGATCTGTCAGAATACAACATTCTTTATCACGAAGGGCATCTATGCATCATTGATGTTTCGCAGAGTGTGGAACATGATCACCCCGCGGCCTTTGATTTTCTTCGCAAAGATATCAAAAACGTAGAGGAGTTCTTCGGTCGACTGGGCGTGCGGTGTCTTGGTCTTCGCCGATGCTTTGAATTTATCACCCAAGTGCAACTTTCGGAAAGTGGCGATCAGAAAGATGACGAGGCCGTGATCAGGAGCTGGATCGAAAATACAGAGGACAGCAGTCTGTCCTTTGACAACGGAACCTCAAGCGACAGTCATCTGAAGTCATCATCTGCTCACGAGGATTCCGTATTTATGCAGTCATTTATCCCGCGGACTCTGAATGAAGTATATGACCCCGAGCGGGACGTTGAGAGGCTAGCCCGCGGGGAAGGGGACGGGCTCATTTATGCGAAGACCATAGGTGTCGTTAACGACGCGACACCTGCGCTATCTGATGAAAAATATCCTGAGAAAATAGTCTCCGAGCGTGGCGAAAGTGAATTCGAGAGCAGCGAAGAGAGCGATGGTGAGGACGAAGATGATTCCGACGCAAAAGGCAAGGAGAGATTTGTAGAACGGACGCCCAGAGGACATCGGCACGAGGATAAGAATGCCAAAAAGGTTCGTTAACATTCCCCACATATTGCTTCATTCCTTACTTTACAACGACAGGAACGGAAACAAGCCGTTAAAGCCGAAGCCAGGGAAAGACGAAAGCACAAAATGCCCAAAGCCGACAAAAAACGGAGCATGAAGAAAAGTAAAGGGTAGTGTTCTTTTCGCTAGAAGTTCCCTGACATAAGGGTTGGCATGGTCTTCGTTTCCTTTTCATAATTTGTATTAATGCATCCTACTTTTGGTACAACTTTGACAGCGAGTGCTATCAATGTTCTAAATGGACTATAATTTCTCATGTATCGGTGATGCAGCCGTGGCTTGCATCAGTGACTGCTTTGACGTACTTGTATAAAGTGCCCTGGGAGACTTTCAAGGGCGGGGCGACCCATTGTGTCCGACGTTTTTCCAATTCTTGAGGTGAAACGTGGAGCTCGATGGTATTTTTAACGGCATCGATGGAAATAACATCACCATCCTGGACGAGGGCAATGGGGCCGCCGACCTGGGCCTCTGGCACCACATGTCCAATGCAGAAACCGTGAGAGCTAAGCATTAGGATCAGGAGCGATATGTCAAGAAGAATTGAAACGAACCCTCCACTGAAGCGACCATCAGTCATGCAGGCAACGTCAAGTCCAAGGCCTGCTCCCATGATCAAGCTAGTGGGTTTCAGCATCTCAGGCATGCCTTCCCCATGTTCAGTCAGAGATATTAGGTGTCTGCGTAATTACTCACCGGGACCTCCTTTGGGACCCAGGTACCGGAGAATAGCGACCGTCTTTTCGCCCTTCTTGATTGAGCCACTTTCGACCGCTTTGACAAAGAGGTCTTCACTGTCAAATGTCCTCGCTTTGCCAGTAAACCCTAGACCTTCTTTTCCTGTGACTTTAGCGACAGCACCACCAGGAGCAAGATTTCCCTTGAGGATTCTGGCGATGGGGGGTCAACGGTTATGAGTCATGAATATTATTGTCATAATTTACCTAATGTGTCCTGTGGCCTTGATAGGTTTGTCTAACGGCCGGATCACGTCTTGTGAGCTATCCAGTTCGCCGTATTTGTGGGTCCATCTGTCTAAGTTCTCGCCGAGTGTGAGGCCGGTCACAGTCATGGTGTCGCCATCAATCAATTTGTTCTTGAGTAGATATGCGAGAACCTCTTCAAAGTGGATTTGAATAGATTGAATCAGCATCAAAACAAGTAAAGGACATACTCGGGATACCACCAATCTTGTAAATATCCTCCATGACATATTTGCCACTGGGTTTGATATCCGCGAGGAAAGGTGTGCGATCAGCCACTGCCTGGAAATCATCAATGCCCAAGTCTATGCCGACCGAGTGTGCTATTGCAATCAAATGCAGCACTGCATTTGTGGACCCGCCTAGAATCATGGTCAACACCTGATTGCCACCATGAGTAAGCTTGTGGCCAGAATCAAGGGAATAAAAAACAAACCATCGCATTCTCAAATGCCGAACGCGTCATGATGTCTCTCGGGAGGATATTTTTCTCAAGAAGGTCGAGCATTACCGGTCCAATAGACCTGCACTCAGATCTCTTCTCTTCGGATTCAGCAGGGAATGAGGAGGAACCCGGGAGGGCCATGCCTAAGGCTTCGGCCGCACTCGCCATAGTGTTCGCGGTGTACATCTTTACGTTGTGTCAATAAAGAGTATGACTAGACGTCGAAACTTACCCCCCCACAAGCCCCTGGGCCAGGACAAGCATGGCGAACGGTGTCGTAGCGTTCTTGCTCCGCTTCAGATGTCTTACCGTCTTGCAAGTACTTCCCATACGCTTGGAATGCGGAGACAATATCTAATTGAGGAGCGCCTTTACATGATCCCGCACGAATGGTCCCTCCGTACACCATAAGACCGGGACGGTTTAATCTTCCGACTGAAAACAAAAGTTACAGAACGGCTATCAAGAAAAGAGAACAAAACGGACTTACGGGCCATCAGAACACCAGGCATGTTCTTGTCACAACCAGGAACAACGACCATTCCATCAAGATGATGCCCTCCAGCCGCAGTCTCGACCTGGTCGGCGATCAGGTCTCTGGACTGCAGAGAATATGACATTCCGAATGTGCCCATGCTGATACCATCGCTAACGCCAACGGTCCCGAATTGATAGCCAATAATGTCGGATTTGTATAGAGAGGCCTTGATATCTTGGCCCAGACCAAGAAGGTGTTTGTTACATCTAATACGGAGGTGAATAATTTCAAGAGAACAAAATTTTTGTCATACGGGTTGCCTTCATACCTGGAGTCAATAAGAATTGGCTGAATTGGAAAAAGCGATGATCTCACCAAACACTCGCTACACCGATCATGGGTTTGTTAAAGTCCTCATCATTCTTGATACCTTCAGTGGCATAGAGCATTGCCTGGATTCCGAGGTCAACATACTCAGTCTTTTTCTAATATTGACATATCCGAGATACCTGACTGGCTCCTTGGTCTTTTGGTTGGGTTATGACCCTGCTGTAGCGGTTCAGACCTGACTTTTGGTTGCACCATCTTACGGAAGAGGAGAACGACCGTGAGGACACCGTTAGATGCCCCCGAGAGGCAAGGTATCTTTTCATGGCGCGTTTGAGAGACTGAAAAGGGCAAGTGTCAATAATTCATCAGGTCTGTTGCTTAGTCATATTACTTATCGGTGCTCATATCCGAACGACTCGAACGATGCCCGATGAAGGAAGATCCGGCAGATTGCCGTTCATGTACACACGTTGTCAAGGCCATTCTGTGAGCTATGGTCTGTGTCATGGATGACGAAAAACGAGTCAGTTTCGTGTTTTTTTTTTTTTTTCGGGAAGGTTGATAGAAATGAAAACTTTGTTCGGATTGAAGTTAGGGTCGCTGGGTGAGTACTGTGCCTCTCGCGGACGTCGATCCTTGAGTTAGCAATAGGGGTACCACTCTTTGGGATCAATACGTCCATTTTCGGCACCCGAAATTCCAGGAATCGATCGTGTTTCACTTTCTTGACCTCACGACATAAAATTAATTAAGTGTCCTTGGGTGTTCTCGCGTTTGGAGGCCCAAAGGTCGACGCATTTTACAGAGGAGAATACAGAGTGGTCAGCATTGAGCGTGATTGCAACAACCCTCGCCATTGTAACGGGCAGTGAGCGGCACACATGTACAGGTGCGGAAGTAATCTTTATGTCGGCCACCATTCCAATTTCCTCCGCGACATCGATCGTGTGTCCGCCCCTCTCTCTTCCACCAAGACTCCCATCGGACGGCACTTCAGCCAGGGTGCATGGGTTCTGTACTCCCTCGGGACCTTTGCTTTCTTGCATCTACTTAGACACTGGTTCGCGCTCAAGTCGCTTTGAATATTTTCGGCGCTATGGACAAGGGCAATCATGGGCCAAGACAGAGTTCCCTGCCCAGCAGTCTCATCCCCCACCTTTATAGTCGGCCACAACATAGCGATACTCCACCAACGACCCCCTTTGCAAACACCCTTCCCTTCCCAAATTCCTCACGACACGATAATGCAGATTTTACTGAACGACGCGAACTTCCATCGATGCGCACTTCATTTACCCTCCCTCCCCTATCCTCGGTCGACCCCCCTCGTGGCTCGAACTATCTTAATTACACCACTAGACAATCACGCCCAGGAGATTCTCACCGAGCAGCCAGCCCGGTAGACATTCCTATTTCCCTTCCTTCTCACTCGTCCAGTCGACATTACGGCAGCCCCATCTACAGCGACCCCCAGTATCATGCCTCCTTGCCCAACCAGACGTACTATGGTCAGAATCAAAGACCAAATTACCAGACGACGCCATTTTTACGGGAGCCAGAACTGCCTCGTGGCTCATGGCGAGAGGGGGAAGCAGGTCCCTCATCTTTCATTCGTACAGCATACGAACCCAGAGATCGCGGACGACGAGGACTCAGTCAACCAGCACAAATCGCTAGGCCCGAGACCTACAACTTTCTGGGGGACATGCTGGATAGGGGGGCGGAAAGTTATCCTGGGGCATTGAGACAAAGTTCAACGCAGTGTATGTCTTCCGCCATGTCTGCTTTTGGACGCTCGTTAAATTCTTCGTAGCTTATTCTCCCTGGCCCGAACTATACCAAAGTAGAACCTACTCTTCACAAACGTCCCCAGATTATCCGCAATTCCCACTCGTGTCAGTGAATCCATCGCAGGGATGGTCGGGGATAGGCGGCGATCATCCGTCAGGTTACTCGCCGAGTTCCGTTTCGGACGCCTCGAGTGATGGCAGAGCTGACAATGATGACGAAGGCGATGAGACATACAGTGCCCGTCAAAAAGGCAAGAAAAGACGTCGGGATTCTGATCTTGGAGATGACAGTAAGAAGAACAGAAGTCTCAGAAAGACAGCGGTTGCGTGCAATTTCTGCCGAGGTGAGTGGACGAATCGTTACACAAGTCCGCGAGTCTCATAATCGTAGGTCGGAAACTTCGCTGTGATGGCACGAAACCATCTTGCTCTAATTGCTTGCTCCGCAAGACGCGATGCGAGTATGTCACTGTCCAGAGACGGCGTGGACCTGGCAAGGCAAAGAAGGGCACACGATCAAAGAAGGGTCCGACAACGACAGGCCGCATGGATCCCTCGACACTGCTGTCCGATTCTGGATCAGGATTGCCCGGGGGGACAGAACCGACCATGTCTACAGAAACATATACGTTCCAGGCGACAGAACCGATGATGCCGTTACAAACGTTTGCGTTTCAGGCAACCCAGGGGTCATCTCGGTCACGTCCATCGCAGCGGACACGCGGGACACACAGCCCGTCCGCGTCAGGAGGCTCGGATACAGAGAAGAGATATGGAGTGCAGCCGTGATGGTCTACATATGCCATCCTTCGCATCTTTCCCCACATTAATTTGGGACGCTCTCCGCCAACGGCAGATCCCCGAACTTCCCCTTACGTACTGTTGCTATCCCCAACTGCCTACGCGCACCGGGCGCATGGCCTATACGTCCGCTTTACCTTACTTTCCGATGGCCGCATCGTTTTCTGCCGCGGCATCGGCCATAATCCCAACGTAGTATCTCTTATATTTCCTGTATCCACTTGGTAATTTATTTGTATCGTGTAGTTGCTTCCGTTTCCGCGCCCACAGACGGGCCGAGAGCTTGACGTGAATTATTTGGACCTTGGTTTGTTCCGATTGGCTCGGTGGGAATTAAGTGTCGTTCTCCATCACCGCGCTTGCCTTGCCTGCGGGCAATCCTGCTTCCTCCGTTCTGGCGTCGCCGTGAGTGCACTCAAACGCCCATGAACCAACACGGCAAGCGCATTCGCCACGACGGAGACGACCGCTCCCCCCAACATCTGCCCTCATACCCTTCCCAGAGCCCCCAGGCTGGTCTTGATACCCCGGGTAATCCTCATTTTTGTTGATTGCCATTATCGCCTCTGACCTTGCCTTGGTTGTGTTAATAACAGACAAACCTCGCACAGAATTTACTCTTCTTGTCGCCGGTTGCAGAGGAGGTTTGTCCATTCTCTCCGAACAAATCTGCTTCCGCGCCTACTCTGACGCCCGGACCAGGCAAAACCTCTTTTCTACGTCTTTTGCTAGACACGAGCTCCATCTCTTCAAGCGCTACAAAGGACCAGCTCGCTAATGTCGCCAAGTTCGTACAGGGTTGCAACGGGCATACTTCTTACATCAGGCCAACATCTATTGATATCAACGTCGACATTGAGGGAAATGGCAAGCCTCAGTCGATAGGCCTTAACCTCGTTGACACTCCATCCCTGGACTTTAAGGATGAAAAGTCTGCAGAATGGTCATTGTCCGAAATCTTGCGGAACGTCGACGGTAGGTTCGCGGAAGGCGTTGAAATGGTGAGTTATGCGACACGCGGAAGACGGCTCCGTGTCCAACCTATTTTCACAGGATTGGAATGCGCAGAAAACCGATCGCTATGTCCATCTGTACGTCCCCCTTGCTGGTTTCTCCCTAGCACTACATGAATTCTGTGTCTCACAGCTGCATATATTTCCTCGACCCGGACCAGATTGTACCACCACCGGTCCCGGGCCCATCTGCTCCCCTCATCCCCAGGGCGCGTACTAACAGTTTTTCTCATGCGGAACAAGAACCTGTCATCCTTGAGCCACCTTTGACAACCAACCCCTTGTTACTCCGGCCGACCTTGCCGGCCATAGAGATTGAAACCATTCGGCGTTTATCTGCCCGAGTCAACGTTCTCCCTGTTATTGCGCGGGCGGATATTCTGTCTAATGAACGCCTTGCGGCGGTCAAAGTCGCTATCCGTAGGGACTTGGCAGAAGCTGGGATCGGTTTCGGCATTTTTGATATGGATACCACGAGTTCACCGCTTTATCAGCAACACGTACAGGAAGACCATACGCCACCCAGGAATGGAGAACCTTCCAACGGCTTTGGCGCCAACCTCAATGGCTCCGCTCCTCATAACAATACCACTCCACCTACATCACCCATCACTCCCGCTCACCTCCGACTACCCTATGCGCTAATATCCCCTGATATGTATTCTCACAGCGACGGCGTCGCTAGGCCGCCACTTTCGCGTACGGAGCTTGTTCACCAATACACCCCTTTATTATACCCTCAATCTCATTCACATAATCTCACACGTGGAAAATTCATTCGGAGCTATCGTTGGGGTATTCTGGATGTCCTAGACCCTATCCATAGCGATTTTCTAGCTCTTCGAGCGGCCATTTTTCATCACATGGATGTACGTAATTACCTCGAACTGATGCTACTGACTCAACTGTGCCTTGTAGACTCTTCAAAAATATACCAGAGAATACCTATTTGACAAGTTTCGCATGGAATACCTCCGTCAACAACGACCGCCATCCCATCTTTCTGTCCCCCACCATCATCCTCAGGGTATGTCCCATATGGCTGGCCTTTCCCATGGCACAAGGCCCATTCTGGCTATAGACACTGCCCCGCATCAGGCGATGCATCGCCATCCAACCCTTTCCGGACCACGCGACATTCTTAGTGGAGAAGTTCGTTCCGGTCATCGGCCTGTGACCGATTCCATGGCTGGAAATGGCTCCGCCCGCGGGTCTTCCCGTTCGTTTTGTTTTGTTTTTCCCGGATTGTCCTAAGTTTGATGCCAGGATCTACAAAACAACGTTCGAAGAAAATCACAGTCGCTTGTAATTTCTGTCGGTGTAAGTACAAGTCGTGCAAACATACGTGGACACACTTATGAACGCCAATCAATAGCTCGGAAGCTAAAATGTGACGGTGGGCGCCCCGCGTGCAGCCAATGCGTTAAGCGCTCGCACTCATGTGATTATATGCCCCAAAACAAGCGTCGCGGGACGATCAGACAGCGTAAAGACGACGAGAGTGAAAGCGACAGTGGTGATGATAGGTCCGCAGACGCCGAGGAGGCATCTGCTTCCCCGGAGGTTTCCTCACAGCCCTTGTCGCGTCCCAGTTCCAACGTTGATAAGCATAACCGTGAAGGCTTTGCCTCTCTACCCCAAATTGCAGTCACATTGGACAGGCGAGATGAAGGACCTCTCCCTGGACCTTCCTCTCTGAGAGCGGTAAAGCCGCCTCACCTTAATGAAGGGCGCAGCTTGTTCCATGATAATGAGTTACCTGCCATCGCAACCCTTTCTCTTCCTGAACCCTCACCATCTACCCCTGCACCCATGTCTGCCCCCACACTCCTTCCTCTTCGCCCAGCCTCTGAGCAGCAGTCGGCGCAACGAAAACGCGCCGCCACTATCCCCGGAAAAATACTTCGAACGGCCGCCAATTCTGGGCCAAAAGTAGTCGCTTGTAACTTTTGCAGAGGTACGCTTGGTCTTCAATCTTTTTTGATTCTGATGTCAGAACCCCAATGGTCAGCTCGGAAGACCAAATGTGATGGCGCCCATCCTGCCTGCGCGAGCTGTGCCCGCAGGTCTCTACCTTGTAATTATATCCATGACTCCGGACCCGCTGGACAGGGCCAAAAGAAAGGCCGACGCTCTTTGAGTAGCAAGCCTCCTCCAATTGATTCCCCGGATTCCGTTTCACCCCCATCTTCCCGCATGGTCCCAACCCCGTCTACTGGAAATGACGCGTATGAACTCAGAGAGGATTTAATTGCCAAGAGTGATTTTGATTTAAAAAGACCTTTGGACCAATCTGAGGCAATCCGACCCCCAAAGAGAATGAGGATGGAAAACTCTGTGACTGCTACTGGTATACCCTGAACTGTTTCCACAACAACGATTATTAGTGTGTAGAACATCTTCGCCATGCTTTCCCTACTGTTTTGCTTTTCTACGGGTCATCTTTGGGATTCCTGGAGGTTGACCTCCTTCAGTTTGATATTCATTTTCCTACCGTTAGTTGGGCTGTAAATGTATTTGTGATTATGAAGAATTCCAATGTTAGTGCGGTCTTGAACATATTTTCCCACCTCAAACCTCATGCTTAAGCGGTCGCTATATTGGTTTTGATGCGTGACCCTGACGAGACACAGATTTCTTTGTGTCCACGTTCTTTCACGGCCCTTCCCCTTTCAGCAGGAGCGCTTGCGCCCTCCCAAGCCTTACGCTCTTTTTCCACGATTCTAGTTCGTTCTTGATTCTCCGTAACATGTTTTCTTTCCGCCGAAAGCCCAAGAAGGATCCCGAAACACCGCGTATCCTTACTTCGCCATCTCTGCCTGAGCTCAACAGCCAGGGGATCCCGTGGCCTGAAAACCTCGTCGATGTAGCTGCCATACAACAAATGCCGGCCACCGACCAAACACAACAAGGTGCGGCAAAATCGTCTTTCCAAGGAGTCCCGTACCCCATACCATTCCATAAACCGTTTCGGGGTTCTCTAGGAAAGCCTAAAGATGGAAGTACCATTTCTTCTCTGTATATGTCAAGCCCGCCATCCGCGTTCGATAACAAAAGGGTAGCCGCTCCGACCGTTAACCGTTATAGTCAGCGCAGAGCCCGAGTCCCACCTACATTCAATCTAATGGTAAGTTGTCTGAAGGACGTAGGGTGTTCGATCTCATGCCGTGTCGAAAGGTTGTTGGTGGCAAAGGCACCGGGAAGACGTCACTCCTCCGTCTACTTCTTGACACCGCGGACATTTCGCCGACAGCCACGATCGACCAAAGAGCCGCTCTTGACCGCTTCCTGCAGGCTTCAACGAAGCCGACTCCATCAATTGAAACCGCGTGCGTTGAAATTTGCGAGTCGCGCTTCGACAGGGTCCTTCTCTCCGTCATCGATACCCCTGGTCTGGACTTTACGGAAGGAAAGGAACTGAAGCTCGAACGGCAAGTCAACAGCGTAATCAAGTACGTAGACGCCCAATACGCTGACACTTTGAATGAAGTATGTCCTTCTATTTTCATTCGACAGGGGTACGTTTGATTGTACTTGCAGGAATCCAAAGTTGTAAGAAAGAATAGAGGTGACCAACATATCCACGCGTACGAGAAATTTACCTTATAGGTGGCTCATACCGATTGAATTAACAAACCACAAGGTGCCTTTACATGATTGATCCTTCCTCGATTATGAGCGCCGAAGACCGCCGTGGTCCTCCTTCCTTAGAGGCATCAGCGTCGCCTCCTGACCTTGTTCCAGACACTTCTTCAGGAGACGATACTGACGACGAAGCAGAGACGTCATTGACTATGTCCCCTGCAGAAATCAGGGTTATTCATCGGCTGTCTTCTCGAATAAATATACTTCCTGTCGTTGCCCACGCTGATTCGCTGACGGACGAAAAGTTACGGGCCGTAAAACAGGCCGGTGTGTGCCTTTCTCAAACAACTTACCTTCGGCGTCTAATCTTCAAGTAGTCCGAAAAGATTTGGCAAATGCGGGGATTGACTTGGGACTATTCGGGATATCGAAGCGGCCACCATCCGTGGCTAATGGGAAGAGGCAGACCCAGTTTGCCACATCCAGCGGTAATAACGATGATGATGCCGAGAATGGTGACATCACGGTCGAGCGAGCTGAGAAAGAAGAGGAGGCCGAGGAACGACAGGCTCGGCCGGTGATCAAGCTGCGTTCTCCTCGTCGTGCACAGGGGAAGACCCTTTCAAGGTCTCGCTCACGTCGTGACTTATCTCTAGCAGAAGAGGATATCGTTTCACTTGATGCAACGGATCAAGAGAGCGTAGCTAACGTTCGCTTCTCAGCACATATCGTCTCCAGAGTCGATGTCGCCGACCAGCTTCCGTTTACCTTCATTGCCCCAGAAGGCAACAAACGTAGGAAGAGGCCGGCTTCTACTGATACCACTATGGCGGCTTCGCCTGCCTTACCTGAAGAAGAAATTCCTCCAACACCTTCATCGGTTTATAACGCAAAACTCCCTTATCTCTATTCCCCTCCCGAAGACCTGAAAGGCGTCTTTACTAGGAAGTATAGATGGGGAAGTATTGATGTTCTCGACCCTAGCCATTGCGATTTCTCCGCTTTGAGGACTGCTGCCTTATCTACTCATCTCAAGGTATCGCTATCATCCTATTTCTTCATACTTGTTATACTCATGTCTCAAGCAGCTTCTCAAGACTCACACGAATGAAGTCTTTTATGAGAGGTATAGGACAGAAAAACTCTTAGCTCGACGTGCTACCCGTAATATATCGGAAGATGAAAGACAACGCTTGCTTGAACGTACGTCTTACAGTGACATCGTGCCCACACGCTCACACGGACGATGACTAGATTTAGGACTATAACTTCTACTCACCGAGGCTGCTGAGCCCCTTCATACCCATTTTACAAATTACTTACCCCGACGTGACCAGTTACTTATGCACCTTTGTTTTGGTATTTTTATTCCTTGTATATCGCACCTGTTGAGTGGCCTATTGCATCTTTCGGGACGACGGGAACAATGGCATCAATCTATCGATATGTGTTTCGAATGTCAATAGGCTGGGAGCCAAACAAGGACAGCTGTGATGGATTTCCTTTTTTGAGCCTCAATAAATTCTCAATGTTCTCCCTCCGGGGTGGCGCTGCCCTGCTGAGAGTCTGTCTCTCTTCATCTAAAGTGCAGCCATGTCCACCGAAATTGCCCCAAACTTTGTTCCGAAACTATAGCACAAAACTGCGAATGAAAAAAACTTCCAACGAAGAGACTAGAAATGCCCTGTCGCGGTCCACGTTGCTGTTCAAAACGTATAAACCAATTACACCAGGTATACGGCACCTGAAGAGGCCACTAAACCCGCACCTGTACGAAGGACGCCCGGTGCGGGCGTTGACTATCGCGAAGCGCAAGAAGGGAGGTCGTAACTCGCACGGACGCATAACTGTACGACACCGTGGTGGCGGACACCGCCAGCGTATACGCACCCTCGACTTCGTGCGTGAAGAGCCAGGTATCTACGACGTCATCCGTATTGAGTATGACCCTGGCCGGTCAGCACATATCGCGCTCGTGCGGAGTCGGGACCCCAAGCACGAGGGCACAGAGCGGTGGAAGTATATTCTTGCGACGGATGGGTTGAGGGCTGGCGATAAGGTGCAAAGTTTCAGGCAGGGTATTCCGGAAGGGTTCATTCCTGATTTCGATGCGGCTAAGAGCGAAGAGAAGAAGAGTGATGATGCTGAGATGATCGGGGAACAGAGTGGGGGACAGGGACAGAAGGCATCGTCTGCGCATTCGCTTGCACTTGGTATCTTGCGCACTATGACCCTGAAGCCGGGGAATGTGCTCCCGCTCAAACTAATGCCGCCTGGGACTGTCATTCACAATATTGCGCTTCAGCCTTCGGGACCGGGCATTCTTGTTCGTGCTGCTGGTTCGTTTGGGCAGATTGTGAGCCACGAGGATGCAGGACGCTATACTCATGTTCGTCTACAAAGCGGTGAAGTCCGGAAAGTTCTATCCGATTGTTGCGCGACGGTGGGCAAGGTTAGCAATCCGCTTTGGAAGAGCAGAAGTCTTGGAAAGGCCGGACGTTCGCGCTGGTTGGGTAGGCGGCCTTCAGTGCGTGGTGTTGCCATGAATGCGTACGTCCAGTTTTCCACAATAGACTTATATTCCTAATTGACCGACTCTCACAGATGTGATCACCCGCACGGTGGTGGACGAGGAAAGTCCAAGTCCAACAAACATCCTGTGTCCATTTGGGGCTGGGGCACTAAAGGAACCCGTACGAGAAAACCAGGACCCAAGGGTCCCAAGAACAGCAACAAAATGGTTATTCGTGAACGCCCGAGGGGAAAGGCCGAGCGTAGTTAGAGCGTCGATCTCTTATTATCAATAATCGATTAATTCGCTTGATCGTCTGGGCGTTCGATTGGTCGTGCAGCGTGATGATTCTTTTTGACCTTTTCTTCTTCATCCTCTTCGTCTACATCGTAGTTCGGCATCTTTTGCGTCTCCATACTTAACTTTACCTTCCCGACGGCGCCACTTCAATCAGTCAGCTCATTGATCTTTGGCCCTCGCGATCGCTCAACGGACTCCCAAAATCCCACCTGAGAAGCAAGCATATGCGTCAGCGAATTCGATGCGTCGAGTTTCTCTGACTCCTCGACTACGGGAGAATCAGGCTTGTAGCTTTTAGAGCTGGCCAAAGCAGTGGTGTGGCACGCCAGGAAATTTGGATTTTCCGATGCAAGCTCGAATGACCTCTGCTGAAGCAGATCGCTCCTCACATACTTCAAGATCTAGATACCTAAGTACCCGGCTCACTTAGTGATGCTATGACCGGTGGACTCATCGAAAATCTTTTGGAGATTTCGTCTCTCATCTCACGAGTGTTCAACAATCATGATATACTGATATAGAGATGCTGACATAGATCGAGGCTATATACGGGACGATGTTTGCATGTAGTGAAAGTTTTCATGCTTTATTGACTCTTGGTCAGTTTTTCAATATCTTCTTCGGAAAGACCATCTAGTCGATGAAGAAGATAATCCACCTGTTAATTCCGAGTGTAACGTTCCTGTGATAGTGATGTAAATGGCACAGTGCGTACCTCAACCTCTTTTGTCAGAGGAATTATGTAGTTCTCATAGAGATCCACAACACCATCAACGTCGATCTTCGCGGACCCATTTATGCCTCCATAACCGCTGATCTTCGGACTTCCATCCGGAAGAATCTCAGTTTCGATCCCGATGTCTTGTGCATAGGTTGCAGCCTTTTTTTGCAACCGTATCAAGAGCTTTCGTTCAACCTCGGGTTTCGTGATCAATTCCTCCAGAGCCTTACGATCAGGTTTCTGTATGTAAGGTATGAAAGCGGCTGGGCTCTCGATAAATTTCGACTCCGACACGAACTTGCCTGACGGGCTCGTGTGAGCAATCGAGTGAAAGCAGGTCAGTCATGTTACAGACCATAGTGCACACGTTTGCTAATCGCCTGTACGACTTCCACGTCGATGGTCGTGGCACTGCCGTAATTTCCGTCGTCCTCGAATTCAGCATCACCAACGATACCGTTGGCGCGTTTAAGAGTAGCTAGTGCGAGGGTTGCTCGGCGGGTTATTCGCGGAACGATGGCACGGGTATAGAAAGATAGGATGGAAGGATTGGCGTTTATGTTGTTAGGGTGTAAGATTTTTGGGAATGATAGAGGGCGCAAGATAGGCTTCGGGAGATCAGATGTGAAAGGGTATTCGTCTGGGCTATATGAACAATAAGGGGTCTATCGAAGTCATCTGATAGATGACACACCTGGTGTATCGTCGTGCCTTTGCTAATACAGATCGTCAGTATCCCATTCAGCAAGCTTGAAGAGACTCGCCATGAAAAGTCTCAGTCTCCTTGAGGAACCATTCTAGCAAGCTCCCGTGGAAGCCTAGATCCTTGAGCTCGTTGTGTACTCCCCGTTGGTAGATGCGAGGGTTATGTGCAAATTGAGCCCTCTCAATTAGGGAAAAGATGATTGTGTCTTCGAGTCGAGTGAGCACTGACCGTATGCGTTCGAGCGACAAGGGATCCTCCACAAGCATGAAATTCTGAGACTGCATGGCTGAGATGGTACTCTTTTAAGGCGAATGAATGATAGGAGGTCGGTACGACGTGAACGTGTAAGGCGGTTTACAATCGTCTAATATAGACAGTTGTTGTGAAAAATGGAACCCCGAGTTAAAGCGATCGAAGGCTCAACACCTCACTTTTGGTTGCTCCCTTACTTGTCTCTCAAATTTTCTCGGATAATCTTTTTCGCGTTCAGTATATAAGTAGTAACTACATTCTTGGTACATTCCTATACATGTCTGCGCATGGCTCATGTGTACATCTCTCATGTGGTACGTCCCATTCATTACTAAATCCGATTTGATATAAATCTTGTACATCTACCTGCATATCGGCTATGCTCGGTCCTCTCTACGACCCGCGCTTCGGTTTGATACTTGCATCCAGAAAGATAGCAACTGCAGTATCAATTCAGCCGTAACGCACGTGTCGGAGACCCAGTCCGAGGGGAGCATGGACAGGCCCCCTCCTCAAGTGGATAACTCTGACACGTGATGATGACGCGCCGACCACGTGTGGCAAATTTTTTTGTCCTTCGAAATTAGCGCCCATCCTTGTGTGCCCGCTATGCTTGCACGGGCAAGGCCATGGGTGAGCTGTTTGCGGACCACTGTGCGGGCGTTCTCGTCGACTGTGCGTGTGTGTTCAGATTCCCGGGAGAAGATTAGGAACATCGCTATTATTGCGCATGGTATGCCTGATATGAGGTTGGAATTGTCTGTTGTGCTGACGG
This sequence comes from Termitomyces sp. DKA64, assembly GCA_017657295.1. Taxonomy (NCBI): domain Eukaryota; kingdom Fungi; phylum Basidiomycota; class Agaricomycetes; order Agaricales; family Lyophyllaceae; genus Termitomyces; species Termitomyces sp. DKA64. Next base: position 6,286 of record JAGGAV010007844.1, on the reverse strand, counting down.
AAAACCCTGGCAGTGGATCATGGGAAAACAACACTAGTGGACCAGCTCCTGCGGCAGTCGGGGACGATCAAACAGCTCTCTGCGACGGAACAGGCGCTGTTGACGCCTACGTCTTCGCAGGCGACAGCGGACAGCGCCATCGACAACGGGTTCATCACGCGTGTCATGGACTCTAATGACCTGGAGCGGGAGCGCGGGATAACTATTCTGTCCAAGTGCACTAGCATAACATACAATGGGAACTTAATTAATATCGTGGACACGCCTGGGCATGCCGACTTTGGGGGGGAGGTGGAGCGTGTGCTGAGCATGGTTGACGGCGTTGCGCTCGTCGTCGACGCTACGGAGGGGCCGATGACACAAACGCGGTTTGTGTTGGGCAAGGCTCTGAGTCGTGGTCTTAGGTAAGTCTGCTCTACGTTTCTTTTCTGTGTGCATTAACCACCGCAACGGCCATACAGACCGCTCGTCGTACTGAACAAAGCGGACCGACCAACGGCCCGGCCCGCTCAAGTCGAAAGCGACCTGTTCGATCTGTTCGCGACCCTCGGCGCCACCGACGAACAAGCCGACTATCCGCTGCTCTACGCGTCCGCCAAGCAAGGCTGGGCCCAGCCCAGCCCGCCCGCGCGGGACGTTGTCCCCACCACGACGATGGCCCCGCTCTTCGACCTCATCCTCTCCCACGTCCCGTCCCCGACCCACCTCGACCCCACACGGCCCTTCTCGATGCTCACCGTCCAGCTCGAAAGCGACCCCTACGTCGGCATCCTCTACCTCGGCCGCGTCCACTCTGGCGTCCTCGCTCTCGGCGACATGCTCTGGGCGCTCGATACGCAGGGCAACAAGGTTGGCGAGGGAAAGGTCAAGAAGATTTATGCGAGGAAGGGGCTCGAGAGGATTGAGAAAGGGACAGCGAGTGCAGGGGAGATTGTTAGTGTGGCTGGGATCAAGAATGGAGGGATTAATGTAACGCTTGTCCATGCGGACGGATGGGACGAGGACGGGCCTAAGCCTCTTCCGGTGCGTTGCCTCGCCTTGCGTTCTGCCATGCATTCTGCATCCCTAACTAACTCCCCTCAGTCCACTCCCATTGACCCACCGACAATCTCCATCTCCGTCCAAGCCAATGACTCGCCGCTCGCCGGCCAGTCCGGGTCCAAACTCACCTCTCAGCTCATCCGCGAGCGTATCTACAAAGAAGCAGAAACAAACGTCGCGCTGCGTATCCTCCCAGGCCCGACGGCCGAATCGCTCGAGCTCCGCGGCCGCGGCGTCCTCCATCTCGGTGTGCTCCTCGAGACACTCAGGAGAGAGGGCTTTGAGCTCGCGGTCGGACCCCCTAAGGCCGTGATGATACCCGACACGGAGACAGAGGGGAGGATGCTCGAGCCTATTGAGGAGTGCACGGTGATTGTCAAGGAGGAATATGCGGGCGCTGTTGTGCAGAAGCTTACGATTAGGAAGGGTGAGATGGTCATTTATGATACCGATGAGGACGGCTGGGTGAAAGTCGTTATGGATATTCCTGCTCGTGGCTTGATTGGGTATATGGCGGGTGAGTTTGGGAATGATGTGCATGGACAAGGGTGAGCGTGAGCACTTGAGTTTGACTCATCTCTAATCAACTCGTAGAACAATCAACCACATATTCAAAGCCTACGCGCCTTACCGCGGCGCGATCGACACGGGCCGCAACGGCGCGCTCATATCGATGGCCGCAGGTGAATCATCGGCGTACGCGCTTGCCCCACTTCAGGCGCGCGGTACGATGTTTGTCGGGCCGGGAGAGCAGGGTACGCTGTGTTTTTCAGTTTCGAATCTGAACACTGACCTGACCATCCCTCACACAGTTTACCCCGGCATGATAATTGGCGAATCCTCTAAACCGCTCGACCTGCACCTTAACCCATGCCTCAAAAAGCAGCTCACGAACATCCGCAGTGTCATCGCCGATGACAAGATCGTGCTCTCTCCCGCGCGAACGATGTCCCTCGAGGAGATGCTTGCGTATGTGGGCGATGATGAGTTGGTTGAGATTACGCCTGATAGAATCAGGTTGAGGAGGGTAAAGGGCGAGAGGAGGAGGGGAGCGGGGAAGAAGTAGAGGGTTTAGTTAACTTAACTTACTGATGCTGTTTTTAGTTAGGAGACGATTAATTCTCAAGCAAAATGGACTCGCACGCATGGAATCATTTTATCTGCACCCTCTACAGCTGAATGCGTGACTGAATTTGTTGATTGACAGGCCTTGGTGGTCATATGGCATATTGGCTGCCAAAGTGACCATGTGTTGCATCTCTGATTTTATGCTCTTCATGAAGTAATATTAAAAGATGCATATGAGGAAGTCCTCTCTTTTGAAATTCAATAGTATGCACATGAGCTACAACAGTTTCAAAAAGACTCTGCTTGAATTTCCTTTGAAAGAGCATTTTTCTTTTGTTTAAATACACATGCAACAATATCAGGCCAATCAGAGGCAGTTTGCTTTTTTCCATTAACAGCAGGTTCTTTTAATAGAGCTTCTTCAATTTCAGACCACTTAGAATTTGCAGTCATAGTCAAAAAAATGTTTGGTTTCTGAAAATGTCTACAAATGGCCATAGAATCTTGAAACAATTGTTGCATTTGCCTTTCACTGCCAGTACTAGTTGCAGGAAGAATAACTTAATGGCCTTGATTTGGCAATGCATCATCTCCAACAGTGGCATCAACAACATCTTGATATACTTCAGCTCTGATTTTTTTTCAAATTATGTCTGACCCAGTTAAGTTTTCCCTGCTCAATTGAAACCTATGCATGTTGGAATAGTTTTTCACTCCAAAGTAAAGCAGCATTAGCTTCTTCAGTTCTTTGTTGAAGTCAGTAGGCATAATAAGCTGTTTCAATTACATTATCAGTTCTGCATTGATGTTGTGTTTCAAGCTGAGAGGGAATGTTCAGATGAAATTCATGTTCTCCAGTTGGAAAGATAAGTGTATAGTGTAGTGATGTATCTGCTGGGTTGCAAATGGTTAACTTGTTTCAACTGATTGTTATGCAAGTACAAAATCACATCACACTAATTAGAATGTTCTTCAGAGCCATCTCCAGGTATGATTGCAGTAACTCTCTTATCTGCAATGATCACCAAAGCCAGCTCAAAGGTTAACATAAAGTTTATGAGGCTGATCCTGTGGAGCCTGCCTCATAATTTTATGAGCTTGCTTATACAAATCAACCATATGGATTAATATGTAAAATCATATCTTGTAAAGATGCCATTAATGCTGGATTCAATCCTGGATTATTATGTTGATGTCAAGCTATTTGTTCATTGTGATCATAAAAGTATAGTTGTGCATACATTGTAAGGGTGACCTCTGGGAGTGACAGCTAAATCATGCAGCTAGCAAAGGGGAATCCAAAGTATATTAGAAACAGTGATTGATGATACAACAGTAACTAATCACCTAGCAGAGGGGAATCCAAAGAGAACAAATCTAAGGATCCTTGCTGCTTGGTGTGGCACATCAGCAGGTGGTGGAGGCATGGGAATAACTGTACAGGCATCTGGAGTCAACCAAAAGTGCTCAACAAGGGATCACAGCAAGTTCTACAAGTTCCAGAGGTTTCCCAAAAAGGAGAATGACCTCCAGAGATCTCTGGGGATCTGGAGAATGCCTTGGAGTTGTCAAATGAGCCTTGGGGAGTGGGAGTGAGCCAAGGAGAATCGGCTTAGGTCAGGCATGGAGGTCTGAAATGGAAGTCCCCTGACATCACCCCATGCAGCATTTCAATGTGCAGGGTAGAAGAAGTTCTGGATTGCCTGATCTGCTGGTGAAATGGGATAGATTCTTCAGATGGATTGGGGTGCATCTGGGTGCCTCTGATGGAACTCCCTGACAGGTCCAGGTGCATGCATGTTCTCCCAGGGTTCCCAGGAGATGTCCTCAATTCTGTAGCCCTTCCACTTCACCTTGTACTGTAGCCACTGCTATAATAGGTAACTATCCAAGATCTCTTCCACTTTGTACTCCTCATTGTTGTTGACCACCACTGGGGGTGGCAGAGGTGCTGGGTGTCACCCCAGAATAGGGTCTGCTGGGGCTGGTGTTAGTTTGACCACATTGAATACCAGATGAAGCTGGCACATTCTGGCAGGGAGCTGGAGTCAATAAGCTAGGGGTCCTACCTGTCATTCCACTATGAAGGGCCCCAATAGTTGGTGTGAGAGCTTTTTTGATGGTTAGGTGGTTGTAATATTGGAGGTGTCCAAGTAAACATGATCTCCAGGCTGGTATTTGAGCACTGGGGTCCTTCTGTGGTTATAGTATCATGCCATGATATCCTTAGCTTTTACCAGAGCTGCCTGGGCTTCCTCCTGTGCAATCTTCATCAAGTTCACAAACCCATTCATGGCTTCATTCTTTGAAGGTTGGGCCCAGGGTTTAAAACCTATGTGCAGGTGACATCCAGTGTCCAGGAAGAAGGGTAAGACTTGAGTGGCTGCATGAACATGGTTGTTGTACTGGAATTCAGCATTAGAGGAGGAGTTTGTCCCAGTCATCCTGGCATTCATTGCAGAAGAGGCAGAGGTATTGCTGGAGTTCCTGGTTCATGCATTTGCTCTGACCATTGGACTGCAGGTGGTAGGCAGTGGAGGTGTGAAGCTTCATGTTAAGTAGTCAGTAGAGCTCCCAGATGAAGTCTGCCACAGACTGCAGACCCCAGTCAGACACATAGGCATTAGAAAGGTCATGGAGCTTCCAGATGTTCTTTCAGTACAGATTAGTGGCCCCCATGGCAGAGCAAGTGGTATGAGTAAGAACAAAGTGTGCCCACTTGCCACAGAGGTCCACTACTACCATGATGGCATCATAACCATGGGCATCAGGGAGCTCTACAATGAAATCAACTAAGGTGATGCTCCATTGCTCTATGAGGACAGGTAGGGGGTGGATCTGTCTGGAGGGGAGGTGATGCTGGAGCTTGGTCTAGAGGCAGAGATTACATGTACTAGTGTAGGACCCAATATACCAGGACATCTGGGGCCACTAATAGTTCTGGGACACTAGCTCCAACATTTTCTATTGGCCAGGGTGTCCTGCAATCTAGGAGTTGTGGTGCTGCTCTACAATCCTCCAGCATAGCTCTGGGTTATTGGGCACATAGTGTTGAGGCAGGACCAGTCTCGGAGGGTCTCAAGTGACTGTAGTAAAGGATAGGAACCTCAGTGGTTGAGAACACTTTTAGTATATTATGTATCTATACCTGTAGTAAAGGATAGGACTACAGGTAATGAGTAATGTACTATGCATAATATAAAGGATTGACTTACACCTCAGTGGTTGGGAACACTGAGGTGACATGTTATGAACAACAGAAAACATGCAATAACCAAATTAGGAAGTGGTGGACTGTTGTCCTCAACACTCCCCCTCAATGTGAACATGGGTTAGATAACACCAAGTAGTTTGCAGAATTTCTTGAACTTGACCCGAGCTAGTGACTTTGTAAATATGTCTGCAATCATATTGGCAGTGGGAAGGTAGTAGATGTGAATATGATCAGAGGAAACAGTCTGGTGGATAAAGTGAAAATGAATGTTGATGTGTTTTGTGCATGTGTGGAATGTTGCATCCTTTGACAGACAAATAGCACCTTCATTAGCACCTTCATTATCACAGTATAAATTAGTGGGGAGAGAAAAATGATTGAAAAAAGAAAGGTCTTTGAGCAACTTGTGAATCCAGATTATATCTTTTGTGGCATGCATTAGAGCAACATATTCAGATCCTGTACTGGAGAGCATGATGATTGGTTGTTTCTTCAAGCTCCAAGATATAGTGCTGCAGCCAATAAAGAATGTCAAGCCAGAGATGGAATGCCAATGGAGGTGTGAAGCCCAGTCAGCATCAGAATAGCTGGAGATTTTAAGATTAGAGCCACCAAGAGTGAGTTTCATACTTGATGTTCTGTGCAGGTATTGAAAAACACAAGTGACAGCTACCATGTGGGTAGATTGGGGGGCATTAAGATACTGGGAGAGGATGGAGATGGCATAGGCAATATCAGGATATGTCATGACAGCAGTGTACATGAGCAAACCTATCATTTCATAATAGCATGTTTTATCCATGGACAACAGAACTATGGGGGAGACTAAAGGCAAGTTGGGTGTAAAGTCAGCCATGGGCTCCATGGGTATGATGGCAGTGTGTATGAGTCCTCAAGACTGAAGCATTTGATAATTTGCTTGATGTAGGCCTGTTGACTGAGTGATATGGTGTGAGCATTGAG
>JAGGAV010007843.1:0-44571 GCA_017657295.1 Termitomyces sp. DKA64 | reverse complement strand
TCCGAACAGTGAGAATGAGAGACAATGGGCCATTATCGACAATGCTACAAAGCAATGTGATATGGCCAGGGGACGCGACACGTCGTGATCGAGGGTCGTGTCACTTACATAGACCTCGATCAAATGTTTTTGATCGATTCATCTATTTTGTAGATGTATGTGCCTGAAGAAGCAAGTACTGATCATAAGTTTTGGCCAACAACGAACAATCAACGCCTCTAATAGGCGATGTGTCTGAAATCTAAATGCCCCTTCGATTCGCATTCAGGATTTTGGGTCTCAGTCAACGAAGGTCCAATCCTTCTCCGATCTTGCAGAGGGGGGACTGAGATTATCGGTTTCATCTGCTCAAAATGATGGGTTCAATAGCCGTATACAGAGTTGGGGCGCCAGCGGTACAAATCTAAATTTGCGCTGCTATCTGAGGATGTAGGACTGGATTCGAGTCGAAACGCCCGATCAAACTCCTTATACATCCATTGTCCATGATACCATGATATCGGAGGTTGTTTCCCTATTTCCGTATCGCACTTAACAAACAGCTTCCCTTTCTTTTGACGCTTTCGTATTCGGCATTAAAAAACACCTCCAGTCTGTTCGTTCTGAAAAATGACATCCTCCTAGTTCCTAATTGGCTTTTGAATTTGAAGCTTCGCCTTCAGCTGTTTCATACAAATATCAACTCCTTTTTTTTTTTGGACACAGATAATCACTTGATTTTTGGACACAGATAATCACTTGATTTTTCCTGTCGACAGAATCAAGTTTGGTGGCCATGACAACTCAGTATGTATTTCTATATCTTGTCTTCTGGGGCTCAATACTCCAGCCACTCATCTCATGTCCTCAATAATATTCCAAGTTTCACTACTTTTTCTGCTGCCGCTAATCCGTGCCGCTGTTACAAATCGAACCATAGATGATACCAATGGGGACTTAATCACCGGAGAAAAACCCATGTACTTTCCTCAAGAATGGCAACATCCAAACTGTAGTGGATGTGGGATTAAACCGCCTCCGGAAAATGCGTTTATGCAGACATACTCTGCTATCACGTGGAAAGATTCACGCTCCAATGACACTCGTTTAGTTTCAATCGACTTCTCTTTTCAAGGTACGTCCCAACACATAGTCATTTATCTCGAAGAGTACCGAATGCATTCAACTACGAATTTCGGGCACTGCAATTTATGTATACTTCATCCTTGCTAACGCCGTTGAGAGCCTTGTCACTGTGACCCAGACAGTCTGCGATTTTGCCCTTGACGGCAGCTATGTTTCCTCATACCATCACATCCCGAAGCCAAGCACGGATTTCGAATTCAACACTCTTGCATTCTCAAAAGACAACCTTCCCAACGAAAAGCACAACCTAACGATATATGTTGCTGGACTTAGTGAACGCGTGTGGGTCTGCTTTGACTATGCAAATTACACGTTCGTGCATCTACCGCCATATTTGTAAAGTCTAGATGAATTTAAGCTGATATAGGTTCGACGATGCACTTGTGGTAACAACTGAGCAGTCCCCACCATCTGGAGATTCCCATCCTATGCCAACTGGAGCCATCGTGGGGGGCACAGTTGGCGGCGTTTTGATACCTTGGCATCATTATATTTACCTTCTTCTGCTTCCGTCGGAGAAGGGATAGGTTGTTTTCTGCGACAAATTATGATGCAGACGGAACTTTCAGTACCGGGCTAATCCAACCATTCACTCTCAGGGAACCACAGGCCGTTGTGACTCCAGCACCCAATTCCGGCCAGCCAGCCTTGTCACTTGCTTATAACGACAGCGCTACTTCAAATGACGAGCCAGGTTCAGCGTCCATTGCGAGCATGCGACAAGCGGAGATAAGCCAACGAATGAGGGAGCTGACACGCGAGATACAAGCACTTGCTGGAGCAATGGACTCATCGCCAAGAAGACTACTCTATGTACTGTTGAAAGAAGACTCTCAGCTTGTATCAACTGTGGCGTCGGTTACTTCCCGGTTATTCAAGTTCGGCTCTGTTTTTCCTTTGTCATTTTCCTTTACTTAATCTCCTTACTTACCGGTACGATCATCGGCGATCGCCACTATATAGTTTTTCTCAGCCACCGCTGGGCTAGCGGTATAGTGTAGTGACTCGATACAAAAGTCCCTCAGTTCTTTTCCAAAGACTGAGGGTATGCATTTATTTTATTCCTTTAGTTTTCCTAATCGCTAACTCAACCTGTAGCAGATAATTTACTTCGTACTACAGGTTAATAAAAGAGTTCTTTTCCAAAGACTGAGGCAGATAATTTACTTCGTACTACAGGTTAATAAAAGAGTTCTTTTCCAAAGACTGAGGCAGATAATTTACTTCGTACTACAGGTTACGGGCCCCGAAAAGCGCTCATTGACATATGACTTCCATGACTTCATCAGGAGGGAACAACAACCCCCCGACATTCCCGGAAGAATTTTTATTCGATGGGACAAATTACTTTATGTTCAAAGACAGAGTTAACCTAGCAGCCAAACTCAGAGGCACAGAAGGATATCTCGACGGAACTATACCTATGCCAACACCCAAAACGACAACAACCCCTACTGCCACCACCACTACCCCCCAGGTGATGGAATGGTGGGACTCTTCCCCGTCTTACCAGGAATGGCAAGCCCGGAATGCGTGGATGCTAGCATTGATTGTCTACAATACCAAAAATCCCATCGGCCTTGGGATCAATATGTCGCATTCGGCTGCAAAGGTGTGGTCGACACTAAAAGATGCATATGGCACGGTATCAGACCTGGGAGCCAATCTAGCTGAAAATGTGTTACGGGCTATAAAATACTCAGATGGAATGGACTTCCAAGAACACATCACAAACCTATGGTCAAAATGGAACATTGCGATTAACAAGGGAGCGGAGATCAAGGACAATCAGTTTAGAGCTATCGTCATATCATTGCTCCCGGCGTCCTGGGATTACATCATTGCATCACTCCAGTCAACAAAAACTTCCATCGAGTTAATCGCGGGATTAAATGTTCACTGGGAACGTCTGAAGGAACGTGCTGGCTCCGGCCCCACTTCTAATGCCCTCCTCGCAAAAGCTCCACAGCCCCAGAAGAGACTCATGTGCACGAACCCAAATTGCGGGCGCATGGGACACACGGTAGAGAACTGCTACTGGAAAGGAGGAGGAAAAGAGGGTCAGTTCCCCGCAAACTTTGGACAAAAAAGGAATGCCACACAATCCCAATCTACCCCTCAGACCAACCAACAAAACCCTACTGCAAACATCGCCACCACGACCGCACCGGCCAACCAAACAACATATGCCCTCATGGCGGACTTACCCTTCACCCCAGCCGCAATCTATGATCAAAACCTACAACCTCTGGATTCGTACTTATCCGGAGTAGAGATCTCAGTTGGTGCATTTGCCATACCGGCAGTAGGGGAGGTTCTTATGACCTATGCCGACTTGGGCGCGACCGATCACTGTTTCATGAGACGCTCTGAATTCAAAGAATACAAAGTGTACCCCACACCCCGAAGAGGCATCTCGGCCAACCGCGGAGGTGTTTTCAGCATTTTGGGAGAGGGAATCGTACGCAAGACCATGTTGACAAATGGACAGACCTCACAGTTAGTCTTCAAAAGTGCCTTGCATACCCCCGACCTATCCGCAATTCTCATCTCCATTGGGAAGTTCGACGACCTGGGTTTCTCCATGTTGTTTAAGGGAGGACGGGCTAGTTTTGTCGACCCCAGTGGGAGAACATTCATGACTGGGGAAAAGAAGAATTGAATGTACCTTCTTAATCTCGCCCCCGTCTCGAGCCTGAACCCCGCACCAAAACTCACAAGCATGGAGACTTCATCGGACACCGGGACCATGACCACCAAGGTTCTTGTCGCAACTTCCCTGGACAAGCCAGCCCCGCTGGACATCTGGCACTGGCAGTTTGGACATGCCAGTGTCCAATCCATCCGGAAGCTAAACTCTCAACAGATGGTTAGTGGCCTGCATATTCTGGGAAACTCTGACGCACCTGGTGCATGCGAGGATTGCATCTACGGGAAACACATTACGCGACCCTACGACGGGACGTCCGAGGATGTCCAGACAGCTGGAGAGAAGGTTTACATTGATCTCTGGGGGCCAGCATCGGTGATGTCGCTAGGCAACGCATTGTATCTGATGATGTTTACTGATGCCGGGTTGTCTCGATTACAGGCCACTTACTTGGCGAATATGGCTGGAGAAACCACCCTTTTGGCCCTAAAGTCATATGTCACCGAGGCAGAACGACAGACAGGAAACAAACTCTGCACCATCCAAATCGACAATGGGAGGGAGTGGGTCAACCAGCTATGGCACGGATACTGTCAGGAGATGGGTATAGTAATGAAACCTGTCGTACCATATGCTCACTCTCAGAATGGGGTTGTTGAACGTTCGATACGCACCGTCTTCAATGGGGTTAGATGCCTGCTTGCAGAAAGCGGCCTCCCGAAAAGCCTATGGGCCGAGGCCGCCGCCACCATCATATACACACGCAACCTACTACCCTTGTCTCGCCACCCCAATGCTGTCCCAGAAGAAAGATGGACAGGGAAAAGGCAGGACGTTGGACATTTATGTCCTTTTGGCTGCGTCGGCTATGCCAGGGTCCCCGACAAATTGATCAGATCAAAACTTGACCCTAGATTGGTGAAGTACGTACTGGTTGGGTACTCTAGTCATGGTTATTGCCTATACGACAAGACCCACCGGGTGATTATCACCAGCCATGATGTGATCTTCGAGGAGGGCTCAGGCCACAGGACCGTCCAGGTGCCAGATGACGATAACTTAGAAAACCCCGCAACGATCCCATCCAACCCAGCAACAAACCTGATCCCTCCTGTTCGGCAGCAGATCGCTCCTCGAATCAGGGCCACTGACGGCCCCTTACACCCTGCAGACACCCCATCAGATGTCGAGCCACCCATGAGCCCCAACGACTTACCAATCACCTTGCGAAGATCTGCCCAGACCATATGCCCTACTCGCACTATGTTGGACGCCCGGGAGATGCTGACAACGCAGTCTGCCGCCCATGCCGTGGGGGAGGAGTGGGCCAGGGGAGAGGGAGCCTCTGAGGCACTGTCTGCCACGGCTTTTGTGTTCCTCGCATCAATGGAGACCGACGGCGATTTGTCAGCACCTAGGAGTTACTGGGAGGCGATGAGAAGACCTGACCTTTGGGTACCTGCCATGGATGCTGAACTGGATGTCATGAAGGAGGAGGTCTGGGATGTGGTAAGGGTGGAAGACATACCAGCGGGAAAGAAGATGGTGGATTGTATGTGGGTGTACGTGAATAAATATAATGCTGAGGGGGAGATTGTGAAGAGGAAAGCTTGTCTGGTGGCAAAGGGTTATACACAGGTAAAAGGGGAAGATTTTGACGAGACTTACGCATCAGTTGTACGCCTGGAGTCGATGAGGATGACGGTGGCTATCGCAGCAGCGAAGGGGATGCACTTGTGGCAAGTTGACTTTGTCTCTGCTTATTTGAACAGTAAACTCGAGCATACCATTTACATGAGACCCCCACCGGGTTTTCACGAGGGGGAGGGAAAGGCGCTGCACCTCAAGAAAACCCTGTACGGACTCATGCAGGGTGGCCACAACTGGTGGTACAACCTCGACCAGGCGTATAACGAACTCAGATACCTCACGTCCAGGGCCGACAGCTGTGTTAGGTACAAACGAAACCCTAATGAACATACAATCACAGACAACTATAACGACGATGTTCTCGGAGCTTCAACAACAAAGGCCGGGTCCCAGGTAGCTAAAGCAGAATTGGGATCAAAATTTGAAGTTAAGGACATGGGAGAGCTGAAATACATATTAGGGGTTCGGTTTGACCGAGATCAAGCTACGGGCGATATCCACCTGTCACAGCGGTCTTATTTGGAGCAAATGTTGGAACGTTTTGGCTTCCGATCATCGAACCCCCAACACACACCTCTCCCCACCGGACTAGTCCTGACCGAGTCCCAATCACCACAAAATGACGATGACAAGCAGTACATGAAGGATGAACCATATCGTGAAGCCCTGGGCTCGTTGATGTGGGCCCAGGCCGCCACTCAACCTGACTTATCCTACGCAGTCGGACTACTTGTGAGATTCCAGAGTAACCCTGGACCTGCTCACTGGAAGGCCTTGGCCCATGTGATGCAGTATGTGAACGGGACTCTGGATTACCACATCATGTACAAATCCGGAGCTGACCTCAAACCCATTGGTTATGTCAACGCTGACTACGGAGGGGACCTCGACACCCGCTGCTCGACTGGCGGATACGTATTTACCATGGCCGGGGGAGCCGTGTTGTGGAGCTCAAAAAGACAACTTACTGTCGCCCTCTCGACTACTGAGGCCGAGTACATGGCTCTGACCTGAGGTGCTCAGCAGGCCATGTGGATGTATAACTGGTTACTTGACGTCAACCTTCCCCAGACGCTTCCCGCCCTCCTTCGCATTGACAACTCCCTGGCGTTGTTCCTAGCCCAATATACTAAAGGACATGCCTGGGCAAAACATATTGACATTAGGCACCACTACATATGTGAACGCGTCAAGATGGGGGATATCGACGTCATACACATCCCCTTGACCGAGAATCCTGCCGATCTGTTTACCAAACCCTTGGCTCGCAGTCTCCATGCCCACATGATCAAATTGCTGGGGCTCAACTCAACGCTTTGAGTCTGGGGGAGTGTTGAAAGAAGACTCTCAGCTTGTATCAACTGTGGCGTCGGTTACTTCCCGGTTATTCAAGTTCGGCTCTGTTTTTCCTTTGTCATTTTCCTTTACTTAATCTCCTTACTTACCGGTACGATCATCGGCGATCGCCACTATATAGTTTTTCTCAGCCACCGCTGGGCTAGCGGTATAGTGTAGTGACTCGATACAAAAGTCCCTCAGTTCTTTTCCAAAGACTGAGGGTATGCATTTATTTTATTCCTTTAGTTTTCCTAATTGCTAACTCAACCTGTAGCAGATAATTTACTTCATACTACAGGTTAATAAAAGAGTTCTTTTCCAAAGACTGAGGCAGATGAACAGCATTATTCTTATTGTTGTCATCTATGTTGATGACATGGCCATTGCAGGAAGAGACCTTATCAGGATCACATCATTCAAAAGGAATATGGATCAACAATTCAATATTACTGATCTAGGTGAGATACATTATATTCTTGGCCTTCAAGTCAAACAAAACTGACAAAATCACACAATTTATCTTGATCAATCACTTTATCTTGATTCAATCCTTGAACAATTCAGAATGACCTCTTGCCATCCTGTATCCACACCCCTGCTGACCAATCATAATTTGTCCCTACTACAAGCCCCTGTTACAGACAAGGATCAAGATACATATCTGAATTATGCCAATGGTCTGAACTACCTATCTTTAGTCAGCTTATTGCTCTATGCAACACAAACACATCCTGACATCCAGTTTTTGGTCAGTCTCCTGGCTCAATTCTCTAATAATCCAGGTATCCCTCACCTTGCAGGCTGTAAGCATATTTTATGCTACTTGAAGAGGACAAAACATTACTCTCTAAAGTTGGGAAATAGCAACAATAATAATGTCCTTTTGGCTGGCTGGAGTGATGCTAATTGAGCCCAAGATCAGTATGATCAAAGGTCAATAAGTGGATGGTGTTATGACCTCAATGGTAGTCTTGTTTCTTGGTCTTCCCACAAACAACTCATCACTGCAACTTCCACTGTCAAAGCAGAATACATCACTTCTGCCAACACAACTCACAAAGCCATATGGCTCAGGTATTTACTGAAAGACCTCAATTTTAAACAGATCAAGGCCATGATAATTCACACTGACAACACTGGTAGTATTGCACTATCTAAGAACCCAGTTGGTCATTCATGAGCCAAACATATTGATATACATTTCCATTTTATCCGTGAACATATTTCTTGCAGAAATATCGAGCTCAAGTACATATTGACTCAAGACATGATAGCCGATATACTCACAAAAGCTTTACCATGACAAACTTTTGAAAAATATCATACTCAACTCAGAGTAATCATGCCTGAGCTGCCTTCAAGTGGTAGCGATGAAGATATATGATGGACAGCTCAAGCTAAAGCACACGCATTGCCACATTACAAAATTCTATTGTCAAATTGTATGTTTCATTTGTTATCTTCATCTTAAATTTCGTTCATCTATTACTCATACATTACGCTCATTGTAGAACTAAGTATAAGTACGATGTCCTCAGTTCGTGGAAATAGAACTGAGGGTATCCAAAATAGGAAGGTATTTTATAGGAGGGATCGTACGTGTGGCTGACGAGAGAAACTGTACAGTAGCGATCGGGGTTTGTCTGTATCGGATGTAACGAGATACCATAAAAGGGAATATATCCGAATGCTCGAGGGTCGGACAACGCCGCCGCCACAGCGGTAGAGTCTTACCACAACACTCATGTTACGCACTGAGCTCCATATGTTTTACTAGTACGACTTCATATAAACTGTCTGTATCCTGGAGTCAGAATCACTTCCGATCTCTGCCTCCAGGTCAGCCTTGAAGAGTCTTTTATCATTTATATACTAATCACTTCCGATCTCTGCCTCCAGTTATATTGTACCTATATTACTCGAAATATACTTCGTTCTGCGAATATGCTGCGACAATTTATGGCAACACCCAGACTGTGGTGGATGTGCGATAAAGCCATCCCTTGATAATGTGTTTATGCAAACGTATTCTGCCTTGGCCTACATGGAAGAGAAATTCCCTTCGATGTCTATACAATTCTCATTTCAAGGTACGTTCTAATTCATAATCAGCAACACTGAATGAATTCAACTCCATATTTAGGCACTGCAGTCTATGTATACTTCATACTCGCTAACTTTGTTAATGATGGAGTCAACGTTTCCAGCTTCCATCACAACCCAACCTCAAGCCGAGAATATGAATTCGGTGCTCTTGCATTTGCAAAAGACAACCTCGCTAACATAAATCACACACTGCTCATATCAACTTTTGGAGTGAACCGGCAGTTGTTTACCAGTTTCAACTTCGCTAATTACACGTTCGTGCATCTGACAGCCTGTTGAACCATGAATTACTAAAGCTGATATAGGTTCGACGATACACCTGCGACCTCACCCACTTCGAGTTCCGTGACTCAGCAACAATCCCCAACAACGACACTTATGCTATTGGGAAATTCGCATCCTGCGCCAATTGGAGTCATCGTGGGAGGTACCGTTGGCGGTGTACTGATACTCAGCTTCTTTATCTTTATCTTCCTGTGCCTCCGTCGGCAAAGGTATAGGTCGCTTCTACTGTCTCCTGGAGAGAATGTAGAGGGGGCATCTACAAGTAGGGGGCTCCCATCGCTCGCATTGATTCAAGAAACGCTCATAGAACCACACGCCTTGATACGGCCGACCTTGCCACCTGATTATGACGGCAGTGCTTCCTCGAACAGTGAAACTAGTTCGACGTCACGACAAGCCGAGATCGAGGACCAAATTAGGGCTCTCACACGCGAAATACAGGCACTTGCTGGAGTAGAGCATATCTTTAAGCAAGAAATACCTTTTATACGCCCTTCATTCTCATTCCGCCGTTCGCGTAGGGTGAGAGCCCATATGACGCAAGTCCAGCGGCAAATGGATGCGATGAGAGCGCAGATTGAATATCTGCAGGTGTAACTTCACTCGAACTGGGCGCATGGTCTCAGAGATGACCCGCCTCCGAGCTATTCAGTTGTGCCTGGGGAACGAGATCGAGACATGCCCATTCAATTCCCCTAATCTTCATCCATCCTTTGCTCCACTGGATTCTATCCAGAGTGAGCAGCTCTGCGCCTCCATACAACTAGCCGCTATTGGTATGCATCGGTCGTACGAGACAAGGAGTTTGTTTTATTAATTCCTTCACTCCTCTCACGATATCTGGATCATATCAATTTTATAGGACCTCCAATCGTAGTAACGTGTCCTACGCGGCAATACAGTCTGTATCTATAGAAACATGAATGATACACGCCACTGATCAATTGGTACAAAGTTCAACCATGTAGAGACACAGTTGGATACATCAACTACCAAATCACTCCACACTAGCGCTTTGGACGTGGGCTTACCCAACCGTTCTGATTTGAAACGATCTTCTATTTTTCGCGGAATCTGCTTTGCCCCTCCAAATCAAGTTTCGGAGAATGATATGGATGACCCGGTAATTTTTTATAATAGCTACTCTCTCACCTCGGTGTTGTGCAGCAGTCCCTTCAGAATGTGCTCGAGGATATTTTAGGCTTTATTACTTATCTTTTTACCTTTGATCTGTGCCGGCTCTCGCGAACGAAACATAGAAGATACCTATGGGGACTTGGTCACCGCTCGCCTTCTCTGGTTCCAGACTGATGGATGTGTGATAAAGCTACCTCTGGGCAGTGTATTTATGTGAACGTACTCTGCATTCAATTACATGGAAGAGCAATTTTCTTCAATGTCTATACAATACTCGTTTCAAGGGTCCGTTCTAACGTCCACTTCATCACGACTCTGACGCTGAATCAAACTCCAAGTTTAGACGTTTATGCACACTCGCCGACTTTACTGATAGTGGACTCGCGTTCGAGGAACTGCGATTTCTTTCTCGATGGCGTCAATGTTTCCAGATTCCATTGTAACCAACCCTCAAGTCAAAAATATGAGCTCGATGCTCTTGCATTTGCTAAAGATGTCCTCCTGAACGATAATCAGACACCCATATCGACCTCGGGCCCTTGTTGACCAAGTTCCGACGGCATAAATTAACATGATCCTGCACCTCCCAACAACTTGGCAAATTCTGGATAACTTAAGCTGGTATTAGTTCGATGATACACCTACAAAGTCGCCCGCTACAAATCCCGCGATTCAACAACAATCCCCAACAACATCTACACCATCTGGAAATTCGCCAATTGGCCCCATCGTGGGAGATGCTGTTCGTGATATTTTGATACTCAACACTGTGGTCTTCTCATGCCCCCGTCGGCGAAGGCATAGGCCGTTTCCATCGTCTCCTGGAGGAGTGGTAGAGGACTCCATCATTTGCGCGACACACGGACTCGAGGTCTGTCCATCTAGAATGTAGCCACGGAAGGTTTCAGTCCAGGCGTTGGGAACGTTCTAGGCTGCACAATACGGTGATGGCACCGAACACGTCAGTCAAGCGATTGTACCATAATTGACAGATACTTTCACTTTTGAACGACAACTGTGCTGTCTGTATACCATCTCCAACAACATAGATTGCTGCATGGTAGTTTCATCGAAAGGCAGGATTGTTAGGAGGTAGAACATGACAAAGTGAAAAAAGCAAAAGATAGCCCTGGACGCAATATCACTCCATACCTCCATGGGAAACGATGAGTATGGATGTCAGAGCGTATACACGGCTCATCTTCTGCCGACAATATACCTCGTATTCGGATGTGGCAGAAATACTTCGAGAATGACCAGAACACGACTAGAAAGCAAATAAGCAAATTAAAGAAGGGCTAGGATGCATCAGACAGTTCTTCCAGTGGACTGAGACGCTCCAACAGTTGAGCTCTGATTGGGCGCTGTGGCTCCAGAACGAACTGCCAATGGGGATATTCCAGGGGCATCCACGCTTATCGTTCTTTCCTGAATTTCATTGTGTAACTTGATCTATACAATCTCGATCCACATGAACACAAACTCCCTAGCTCAATGGTATATACAACGAGCTCCGGTTTAGTTTCCTTTTACATACTAGTGAACCTTTATTGAAAGATATTTGTCCCTTTATTGTGGTGGCTAACATCATTACTTGACTTCTGTATTCGTTTTCTATCAGACCGCCATCAATGTAGGATCACTTAGTTGAGGTAGCTGTTACCTCGAAGCAACCGCGGGGTGATACATCACCGTGTTCGATTGATGCGTACTAGATCGGAGATCCTGTAAGATCTAGACCGATGAAAATATGTATATCTCTGGGCGGATACTGATGCAATCTCGGTCTTGAGCCGCGCTCATAGAATCAAAGTTATCAGGATTCCATCCAACGCGTCCATCACGTGGTATGCACGAGTCCCTGATCCGATTTGAGATGGCACCTTACTTGTAAGTCACCACCATGTCGCGAAGCAATGGGCGCCCAGAGCCCGAAGTTATCATGAATGCACGTTATTCACCTGTCTGAAGCCAATATCACACCTTACGGGACTTTTTTGTCGCTACAGTTCGCTGACGGGTTCTCGTATTCCAAAGGCAGAATGGAGGAAGCTTTTCGCGCGGGTGGACTTCTCGAAAAGGCACCTACCAAGGCGGGAAAAGACCCAGCTATTGCTGCGCTTAAGCGCGACGACGTAGATTTGATTGTCTGTGTTCTTTTCATGGGTATACATTTTGACTGACATAGCCTATGTAGATCCGTGAGTTTGAGATTGCACGACCACAGGCGGAGAAGGTTCTAGCAGAAAACGGCGGAGACTTGCCCAAGACACTGCTTGTGCTTGTGACTCCATAATCCATAGCGACATTCAAAACATTTATCTGCCTGAACTTATACTTAGATTTCCGACCTGAAAGCAGCCATATTACTATTTATTACTGGATAGATATCGAGCGTAGTGTTACATTTGATATAAACCACTGATGTATCACAACTCCTCGCGCTCTTTCCCGCGCTGGTTGCCTGAGATCGTCGTTGCAAGTGTAGTCAGTAGGTCACTCGTATCTTCAGTCCTCTTACCATCGAAATGTGTGGGAGGAGGAGTGTAGGTTTTCACCCAGCTATTTCTGTCAGTCGGAGGCATCGCAACGTAGTCCGCACTACCGAGGCGGTGCGGATTGCTCCATCCCATTTGCAGAGAGTCTCCTTTAATGAGCTCGAGCGTAAATTTAATGGCCTTGAGGCCCTGAGGCCTTTTACCAACAGTGCATGGAAGCCGATTGATTAACATGCCCTTAGCCGGTTCCACTCTCAGCCGCAAGACGCTCTCCTCGATATCCTCCAATTGGACACCTTGGTCTGTAGTTTTGTCGAGAAGCATCTTTCTGCCAACGACAACGGAGTTATTGACACGGGTGGTGAGCCCACCGAAGCTGACGATGGACTCCCTCTTGACACCGGCTTGGGATATATCTGGAAGGTTGTTGAGGTAAAAGCCTGGCTTTTCCTTTGTCCAGAGCAGAGCCTCCAATCTGGTAGGTTGCGCATACTGAGCTGCGCCGTTCGGATGAGGCTGCGGCTGTATCATTTGGCCATCATAGTCCGCGTACTCCTTCTGCATCTGAGACTGTAGGAATCGGCGGTAGTAGAGGTTATTCTTGTCCATCGCGAGCTCATAAAGGTCTTTATTGTCGATACTCTGTTCTGCATTCACGAATTTCTGGAAATCGGGACGCTGGGCACGCAAAGAACGCAGGTAACGCTTGAACTCGCGGTTCGACATAGCATGGATGTTACGTGTGACGAAGACCTCCTTCTGGCTCTCAAGTCTAGGCGGCTCCTTCCTCTGTGAACCGTAAGCACCTCGACCGCGTTTCCCCAAGTAATCAAGGTTCACCGTCTCAGTTGTCACAGATGGCGGCTTTGATTCTAGCACAATCTCGGGACTCTCTCCTGGACAGAAGTCAGAGTCCAATGGCGGCATCGACCTGGCTATTCCCATGGACTTGAACCATGGCGTCGACCTGTTCATCATCACCTTCCCTCCCATCTCCTCTATCCGACGGATGAATCGAACTTGGTTCTCGGCGTGATTCCATTCTGTAAAATGGGCATGGTGCTCGAACGAGGTGAGTGAAATGAACGCATTTCTTCTACGCAGAGATATTGGTCGCTTCACGCCCCAATCGCCGCGGTGGGCGTTGGCAGGAGATGCCTGGTAGGTTTGTCGGATGGCGGGGTCATAACTAGCAAACTTGGAGCGTCGCAGGAGCTCTGCAAACTGTGAAGCTGGAACAGTTTTTGGAGCGGCCGCTGCTGCCAACGCCATCCAGCCGGTATTTTGAGTGTCTGTGGTTGCTGCAGTCGTTGAGAAATTTGCCAGCTCCGCTCGGCAATTGCCGCGTTCAAGATAAAAAGTCCCCAAAGTGTTTGTTTCTAAACAAACCTCACGACGTTCAAATTACTATCCTGTCCTCCGCCTATTCAAGGCAGCGCATTCGTGTGTACAAGGATGGATGGTCCAGACAAGCGTCGAAGAATAGCTCTGTAACAAGAGGAGATTCTCAAAAACAATCTATGCCGATTGCTCCTCCCTCTGGTCGAGGGGCCAGGACGCGAGATCACCTGGAGCTTTCTCACATTTTACCTTACTCGTTCCTTCGCCTCGTACTTCATTTTCCTTCAATTATACGTGCATCCCGTCAATTTGGCTCCACAAAGTCCTAAGTTGTGAGTTTGATCTTTGTATCTGTCCAGGGTTGTGTGCGCCGATGAAGAAAATCCTGGTAAAGGAACACACCCCGTCTCCACGCGAGAACTCTGGGCACGTCCAGGGCGTCGTGTCTCCTGCTGCTTTTTTTCGAGCGGTGTGGATCAAGGCACGATGGATGGGTGCGGATGGAGAGCTAAAGGCGAGGCTGAGGCGGCCACACAACCCCAGTCAGCTTATATTATACATGATGCTCATATGCTTTTCACAGACGGTAGCGAATTGACCCGTTTGTACATTGTAGTAGTGAATAGAACTTTTTATAAAGAAGCTTTGATGAGACGCACGTGGGAATGAATTGAACACTTTCTTCCGGACGAACAGATTTTCGTGACAGCCGCTTTCCGGAATCAGTGTCGTCTGGAACTGAACATTGCCAAGTTCTTGCCTACGTTTCTTGACTTTGTCCTCCAGCCCCTCCGCAGTGTAATCGCTGTATACTCTCCTCTTCCTTCATTTTCTTATTTCACATAACGACCGGTACGCCTACATCTGCCCAAGTGTACTCAGTCGCTCCATTAGATATCTAATATCGCTCGTCGTCTAGGCTCTGAGTCTCAGTGCTCGTCTATGGCACATCCAAGACCAATGCCACGCCATTCGGCTACCAACGTGTCTCCATCAAACCCACCGTCTCCTGACATGCACTATCGGACGCTCCCGATAGTACGTTCGTCGTCGTCGCTGGGTATTGCTAGCCTCCAGTCTTCGCCCCGACTGTCGCCTTTGTTGCCCTCTGCCACATTTCCATTGGCAGACAAGGGTCCATCGGCCGGCTCTTTCAGTCCAATAGATGGACCCAAAATATGTGGTATCCCAATCAAATATGTTTCGTGCGTTCTGTTCCGTCATGTTTGCTTTGAAAATTCTCACAAGCAGACTTGAATTAGATTGGTGACCTTGGCCGTTCAAAACGCAGCGCTTTCCATCGTGATGCACTACTCACGTGTCTCGACACCACCTTCGCTGGCATACTCGCCGGCTGCCGCCGTTTTCCTCAATGAGATGCTCAAGGGCACAATATCGTTCCTCATCGCTCTTTCAAGAACACGAGAGGTTGTCGAGATACCCTGGCATCACCAATCCCTGTGGGACATAATTTGCTCTCTTCCTTATCCGGGAACACGTCCATTCTGGACCGTGTGCTGTGAAATATTCAGCAGAGATTGCTGGAAACTCTCAATCCCCGCTCTTCTCTACGTTGTGCAAAATACACTGCAGTTCGTCGCAATCAGCAATCTTCCAGTGGCTACTTTCCAAGTGACGTATCAAATGAAGATCCTGACAACTGCCGCCTTCTCTGTCGCGCTTCTTCGCAAGAAACTTAGCCCCACAAAGTGGCTTTCTCTGTTCTTTCTCGCTATCGGCGTCGCCATCGTCCAAATACAGACCTCTGGTGGGGACGTGAGACCGAAGCCCACGACGGTTGGCAGTGCACAAGAATACCAGCATGTGCACATCATGAACCCCATGAAGGGTTTCGGAGCTGTGACCGCGGCGTGTTTCACCTCGGGCTTAGCTGGAGTCTATTTCGAGATGGTCCTCAAAAATTCGCGCGCGGACCTCTGGGTGCGAAACGTTCAACTCTCCCTATTCTCCCTCATTCCGGCACTCTTGCCTATCATCTACGCGGAAAAGCCTGTAGACTCACAAGGCTTCCTGTACGACCTTTTCCGTAACTTCGGCGCCTGGGCCTGGGCCACCGTTGCCATCCAGGTCTTCGGCGGCCTCATCACCGCGGTCGTCATCAAGTACTCCGACAATATTCTGAAAGGGTTTGCAACGAGTCTGTCTATCGTCCTCTCCTTCCTCGCCTCTGTCTTTCTCTTCGACTTCCACATCACCTCCTCCTTCATCATCGGTGCATCTACCGTCCTCACCGCTACATGGATGTATAACCAGCCCGCCAACAAGGAACCCATCATAACACTAACCCGAACATCCGAGAAACGTGCCTTCCCCGGAAGCCCCGTCGCCCCTGACGAGCCTATCCTCGGCCAGTTCTCGCGCAAGAAATCCTCAACTTCACTGGTCATTGCTTCCGCTCTCGGTATCAAGACTCCTGGTTCAAACCTGAACGGGGATGTGTTTGGGGAGATGCTGGACACAGCACGGTACAATCAGGCACCGTATGGCTCCCCCTACGCCTCCCGGACACCATCCCGTTTGCCCTCCCGCGCACCAACACCGATTGAGCCTAGCCCGTTGCATTCGGATGACACTAGCAGCCCTTGATGGCACGTAAGCACCCCTACCGTCCCTAGTGTGTGTGTCCGGGTATTCCGTGTGATGTGATGCGAACATGAAGCAGTATGACGCGATGCCCCTCATGACAAATGGTCTGACTCTACTCTATATTATTTTCCCCCTTCCCCTTACGATCTCTTCCGATGTTCAATGTTCGATGACGCTTTCCTTCCCCTCTTGCGTCTCGTCCCATCAGCCTGGATTTCTTTATATGCTATCTGGTATTGACTTCCCGCCTTCTCCCTCCCCAATTCCGCCTGTGACCCCTTATCTCTACTTCATCACGCATATAATCCTTTCTCCTCGTATCCATATATACCCTGTGTTTCACACCCTATCCCTTGATTTTTGCAGCTCCTCAAGACGATGCTTAGACGTACAGACAGCCCATACAGATTCACCTTACAACGCGCGTCGAACTTTTTTTTCTTCTTGTTTACTGGGTTTCATGCGTCGAGGTTACATTGCGGCTGCTTTGTTTGAACAGCTTCTTGTTGCTCTAGGTGCTCAACGACGTTTTATTTTCCTCTGGTTGGCGAGAGCTCGGTAAATGTAGGACTGGAATTTTTTGATTATCTAGGAGGATGCCATTACGCTATAAAGAGATACAGCGTAAAAATATGACGTTTTCTTAGTAATCTCAATGTTCAAGCATGTCCTTTGTACAACTTCTATCACTCGAACGTTTGAACTGGAATGCAGAGATGGAAGCTGTGTTATAACATGTGAATTTGCTAAATGCAAAAGATCGATGTTATATCCTTTGCCTCCATAGCGCTCACGATGCGTGATAGCAACTTTGATGAGGTTCTCGAACAGGCTGTGAGGGATATAGAACGGGATGAGGCCACTGACGTCCTCGCGATCCCACTTTGCTATACATGTCGCAAGCCACAAAATCCGCAGGTGAGTATATCGAAGTTCAGATGTTGAGAAGATAGTTGAGCTTGTGCTGAGATTTTCTAGAAATTTCTAAGGTGCTCAAAGGGTAAAGTCATTATATATGTCTATTGTGATCAGCAAGTGAAAAAAAAAAACGCCAAATTTCAGAGCTTTGGAACACACCTAGTAGTTTCTATTTTACGTGTAGTTAGTTGTATGACACGCGATTGGAAGGGTCAAGTAATGCCAGACGGTAGAAAAAGCGAACCGCACTGTGTCGAGTGCAAAACTTCATGTCATGTAGCCACGTATCTCTACCCTTAGTTTTGTATATCAAATCATCAATACTAACAGGAATCCTCCTTACATTGGCCGGAGATGATTAAAACTACCGAACAGTTCCCGTGGGCGAGACAGCAAATCGACAAGACATTTAACATGGACGTACTACGCGTATGGATGGGGGTCTATGGATCTGGACGTGAGTATGGGTGGTGGAGTGAAAGTCCATGGTTGTGGTGATCACCCCTGAATATACAGCTGGGGTCAATGACGTCACCCAATACCTGCAACGGGATTTGTCAGGATTTCAGCTCGGAAATTTGGCCACTACTACGACCGCGAATACTGATAGTAATATTAAGCTCTGGATAATTAAAAAAGATGAAAAAGAACCTTCTCTCGCATTGTCTATCCCAGCAGCCGAGTTCCAGCGCTTTTCACATCGCCCGCTCGCATGGCTACGCTACGTCGCGGGTGCAATTTACGGCCGCGAGGGTGATCTTTCGACCTCGCTCAACGGCCCCACAGTTGACTATGATCAATTGACTTTACACGACAAAGATTACTATTTTAAATCTCCAGGCAGACCATTTTCCTGCATCTATTGATGACCCTATCGATTCGTCTTCTGTCTTAGAGACAGCCTATTTTTTCGACCCTAAAATCATGGATGATCACCAGTCATACTCTACCCATGATACAGCGGGTAGAGGAGGCTTTAGGAAGGAATTCATCGCTCGTGATAGTACCTGTATTGTAACGGGGCATAGACCGCTAGTTTCGCAGGCCTGTCACGTAGTCCCGCATGCGAAGGGAGACATTGTGCGTTTTGAAATCTTCGCTTCACTGTTCTGAGTTCTCATTTTCGGTCAAGTGCTTCGATTTTCTTAGCGACAACCGACTGAAACCAGCCTTTGACGAGCATCGATGACCCTCGTAATGGACTCTTGTTGAAGAATATTCTTCATGTAGCATTCGGACGGTCCATCGCAGCTTTTTTTGCGGTCAGAGCTCTTTCATTGTCTCTCATCTACACATGTTTCACTATCAACCTATAGTTGTCGAATTGGGCCATGAAGATGTCTGATATTGACGACCGTCGAGGATACTTCGCGTGTCTTCCCCAATGGCACCTCAGAATCACCCGCTAATCGCCTCATTTTCCAATATTTTTCGGATGACACCGAAGAGTTGCGGGAAATTTCCCCTCATAATTGCGACGCTCGAATATTGGAGCATGAAGACTGGCCACCGTCTCAAATATTTGACCTCGCGTATGCTGCGGTTGCTCTCAAAGCATGGGGACAGCGTGATTTTCTTCCAGTCACTGAAGATTCAACCCAGTACTATTATACAACCCATGTTAAGAATGATACGAATGGTGATGATGAAGACTTGGATCCAGATGGTAATGTCAATGATGATGACCCGAATGACAAAGATTATGTCGGAAACTACGAAAACAATGGGAACGATTATAGCGGAGAGAGGGATAGGCGGCCAAAGGAACTTGAAAAGAAACGCATTCAAGGACATCAGCATCACAAACGAGCGATCAAACAGTCGAGAATTTCCAATGCAAGGGCAGGTACCACTTTTGATGATATCAAGACTGGTCCTTGCCTTTTGGCAAAAGAATTCCGAAAATGCCTTTCGACGAGCACGCGAAGCCCAGGAGAAGAGGCTGAAGGAGGAGATAGTGAACTGGTGCTCTACTGTTGCCAACGAAGTAGAGATGGACCAACCAAATGTACCCGTTGACTAGCACAGTCTGTCGAGCAATGTACAAGAGACCCGAAGAACATGCCACTCTACCGGCTCGGTTCAAGCTGATTACACGTTCCTATCATGTATTAGCATCGGAGCTGATCTGGGTGTCGATTCCAAAGGCACGCTCGCGGGAGGAACAGCCAGGCAAGGTGCATTATCATGATTGGATGCAGCCGGTGTCCTTCCATACTTCTGCTTCATCGATCTGCGAATTAGGATATCATCAAGACTGTCTTAGAATCGGGGAACAGACCTTCCTAAACAGAGATGCAAGTGCCATAGGTACGACGCCTCCAAAATTTGTGTCATTGATAACACAATCATACAACACAGGAGCTGTGGGGAGAACATATTTCATCATCCATGACCAAGAGGGTAGTGTGTGTCCATTGAAGATTTTCTATGCTGCTGCTGATTCTATTGCATTATTGAAATCAGTGCATTAGTATTATTGAAGGCACACAGTGGAGCCTTACATGCCTACAGCACCTTGATTGTTTAGATATGTGTTATCTTTGTTCAATCTATAATTTTAATGGTTTTCTGGTATTGCTGACTGTCAGGTTCTGTTGACCATAGGGGCCCCAATCCACTGGGAAAGTTCTTGCTAGGTGGATATGACAACTATGTGCACCTACAAGTACTTTGGGAACCTTCAGAAGGTAGAAAGTACTAAGACAGAGCAGGAGAAGTGAGCAGAAGAAGTCTGAGCTCTGGAGATGTCTAGGGGGTTGTGTGTGTCAATAGCAGGTGCCAGGGCATAAGAGACAGAGCTTTGGGGGTGGCTATCAAGGAAGCAGGGTTAATTGGGAGTTACATGACTGAAAGGAGTGGGACTGGGATTGAGGAAGGGTCAAGTGTCAGAATGATTGGACCTCAAGGAGAGTTTGGAACAGATTCCAAACAGTGATGAAACAGATAAGAGTCAGAATAACTGGGGGGGCATGAAGATAAATCAGGAGATGTGAAAATAAACTGGGAGATTTGAAATAAATCAGAAGACTTCAAGTATAAACCAGGAGACTTAGAGAATAAACTGGGAGACTGAGAGAATAAACTGGGAGACTGAGAGTTAAGCTGAGAGATTGAGACAAGAATGAAACAAGTGAAAAAGAAACAAAGAGACACCAAAAACCAGACACAAATGTAGGTAAGTTGGTAATATCAAGACTACTGTGACCAATATTACTTTATGGCTTAAGTACTGATGGCAAAACCTTTTCAGGGTCACAGATCTACAGATTTAAGCTCATCAGGGCCACACAAGTTTTGGTTATTATTGTCTAGGTGCAGGGAATGTTCTGAGACTTGTAGGCAGGATGCAGTGATGCTTTGATGTGGGTCTATGATGCATGATGCCAGCTATAGGCCAAAAGAAGTCTTGGGGCTACTCAGATCTTTGATTGAGGTCAGGGAAATGATAGGGCTTACCCAGGAAGTGCCAGGATTTGCCAGAGAAGTGTTGGAGTCTGCCAAAAAAGTGTTGGAGTCTGCCATAGTGGGTGCTGGGGATGGGGGTGGGTTGTAGGAACTTGTGAGGGATTGGAATGTGCTCTGGGGCTGTTGGGATTAGTTGGAACACAATCCAAGGGTTGTAGCAAGGCTCAGAAGTCCAGGGATTGGTTGTGACACTGACATGAAAAGTGTTCCTTGTTCTTTAACTATGTCAGTTGGCCCCTAGCTTTGTTTTTCATTGTGGGTTTATGAGTGGAATGCACAGGAAATTGAAAAGAGATGCTATTATCACCTCAAAGATTTTTGTTGCTAGTGTCTTGCAGATGTAGCATCTCATTTCAGCCTTATCAGGCCCATAGCCAGACAATGTTGCTATAAGCAGATTGATTGTTTCTCATTTTTTGAACTGTGAATAACCATCATTTGTAAACTTTTTGATAAAAAAAAAACTCTATACACCAAAAAAGATCCAATATACTATTATATGAAAAAAATATCATTGGCATTTAAACTGCCTGCACCAGTGGCAGAGCCACACTAAAATGAAATAGTGTAGTTGAATAGCATTGTGGAGACCAAAAAATGAAATAAAAAAAATGAAATAAAAAATGTAAGAAATCAGTAGAAAAGACAAAAAGAAAGTAAAACTCATGATGCATTTGGAACAAGGATTGAAAGTGCGTTTGTTTGTCATTGGTTTGGGATAGCATGCTGGACATTCATCCTAGGCAAATACACATAGAAAGCATGCCAAACACATAGGAGACCATGGGATAAAGAACTGCAACACATCAGGTTTGAGAGCCAAACAAACATGCCAAACACAAACTTACATCCAATTATCTGAAGACATGTGCTGTCTAATCATACTAATATGACAATAACAAAGTTTACCATCACTGTTAAACTAGTCATACCTGAAAGACTGTTTTTTGAGCTGCCTCTAAATAGTGCCAGGCCAAAATTAATCAGGAAAGCATGAAACAGAAGGCAGGCGACAATAACATACAGCAAATGCAGGAGCCCTCTGTCAGTAGATGCTATGAAATCCTCTTGAAAATGGGCCTGCATGACAGCATCCTTGACCCACAGTAGACCCATTGAAACTGAACAAACATCTGATGAAGTCAGAGATACAACAGAAGTAAACATTTGCTTATTCATCAGTTGCAGAAAGGTATTATGCAGCCACAGTGTCCAGTGCTGAAGATTGACTTGTCTGCACCAAGCAAAGCCAAAGTCACATGTTATGCTTGATAATCTCTTGCTCCAGCAATGGGTTTGGTAATCATGATTGCACATGAACTATAATCCAAAAAGAAGAAAAAGAAGATGACAGAGAAAGGTATTTATGCAGCCAGTGTCCAGTGCTGATGATTGAATTGGTAGATGATACAGACCTTGGCCATGCCATGCTATGCAACAGCCCATCTCTGCATGTATACAATATCTATACATGGTTTTTCCCAGGAGTTAGGAGTTGGAGGGTGGTTGGATTAAGTTCACATTGTGACACATGACAGTAGTAGTAAAGTGTGATGTAAGCCACGGTGCCTACAGAAAATGTTAGTCATGTTAGGCCGGGGCCTTCACGTCATTGTCTTGCCCAAATTCCATTGCAAGCTCAATCTTATTGAGCAGATCTGGGGTTGTGCCAAGCAGGCTTACTGGTTGAATCCACTGGAAGATCCGGAACAAAGCATATTTGCTGCTTTGGATGGTGTCACCTTGCTTGAAATGAGAAGGTTTGCACAGCAAGCAAAGTGGTTCATGGATGCTTACAAGCTGATCACGTGAACGTGCGAGACCCTCGCAATCGCTCGAGGATCAATATATATAGACTACATAAAAATACAGAGCAGAATAAAAGAAACACGAATTTATGAAAAGAAGAAGATGGACAGGTAAGAACAGAAAAGAAAGTAACATATACTACATGGAATTTGAAATCATAGCTTACATTTCCAAGTAAGACTTGGGAGCCCCTACAGTCCTCCGCGGGCGCCCCGTGATACTATATAGTATCTCCTCGTCATCGTCCTTAGCCCGACCTATCCCAGTACTATTTCTTTTGGATTTTCCAAGCTGTCCTCTAGTAGCCATCCTGAGACGCACGACATCGTTTACCCAATCTGAAGCCCTGAGCAACGCGAGACCTCTGGCGTGTAGACTTGCCTCTTCTGCATCCCCTAGAAGATCGAGGGAAGTCCTTTCACCAGTCCTCCACAGCAAAATTTGTAGGATAGCCTCGGGAAGGAGAACATTCAGACAATACTATGGATAGTCAAGAAAATTTAAGTTGACAAAATTGTAAAGATTACCCACATCGTTTTTCTCACCCCGAGAGAGCGCTTCGAATGCTTCGCAACCATACTGTCTCGAAAGATGAGTATTCGCATGTGAATTAGTTATGCTAGAGATTTTCTGTTTCCTCAATGCGACATCAGACTATATCTTGTTAATAACTGAAATGATTCTTACCTCTGAAGAAGTAACGAAGGAAGACGGCGGGAATTCAGCCTCTGATAATATCTCGGTCGCCGTTGGTGATACAGATCGATCAATTAAGGGATCATGATCGTCAAGCTCATCCATGTCTCGGTCCAGGGGCACAGAACTGTCTTCTTCATCTGTGATCACCTGTGCCCACTGCTCATCCCGCAAGCACCATTCAGTCACATAGCGTTGGAGGGCATCCACATCACGCGGGTCCATTTGACCTCTGAACCCCGCCTCCTCTACAACATTCTTCCGTTTAGAGCCACCGACAATGAAATCAGTATGTCGTTGCAGAGCGGGTGGAAAGTGTTCGTTGAGTATGGCAGACAGGACGGGCTTTGCATATACAAATTGTTCTCGAACGCTGAGGAGCCTGAAGTCCTCAGCAGAAGGGGGAGGGACAGTGGGTAGTGGACTCTGGAACCGTCCAGGTTCACCTTCCTGCTCTAGGGCATTGTCTTCATCGTCATTTCGCACTTCTACAACAGTGCTGTCCCACTCGCCAAGCTTTCAGGAATAAACGTTAGAGAGAGTATGATTTTAGAGAAATAGCAGAACCACCGACCTTGCATGTAGCGAATTTTTCTTCTTCTGCTATATAGAACCAGTGCCGGGGGATAAATTGCGTTTTTCCGTCAAGGAACTCGACATGATATTTATCCAGTTTTGTCGGCTTGTCTGCAGGCATATAATCCAATACTCTCGCAGGCCAGTATATTGAGTCTGACACCCTCTCCATGGCTAGTACCAGTTCACCTGGGATGGTAATAGATATATCAGGAGGACGCGGCGACCATCTCGGGGCTACAACCTCGATGGCATCCAAACTCGGGCTCCTTTTCCGCTTAATATTATGTTGAGAGGAAATCAGGGCAGCAGCACCCTTGGCCGGGCTTGAAGGAGCAGAGGGAGGATATGTTCGGAATTCTTCGGTACCCACCTCAGGCAAGTCACTGTCATAGCCGTCATCCGCTTCTGGAAACGGAAACGGGCGCAGCACCGTAGCCTTGTTGGTAGTAGCAGGTGGCTTCTTCGGTGAAGGAGATTCATTCGGGCGTGTGTCATCCAATTCTTTCACAGCAAGACGCCATCTACGCTTCAAACCCTCCAGATCAACCTTCTGTTTTTTTCGTGGCGACGCATTCATGCCGCCGAGTGAAAAGTGATTCACGAAGACAGGCTCTTCATATCGTATACGTCCGGCAGAGTTTAGCCATGAGACGATATTCGATTCACATGGGTCAAAAATCTCGACGTTTTTCGCATCGAAACCAGAAGGATTAGCAAGGGCGACTCGTAAAGGCCTCGTAGTGGACTTCACAGAGAGAACCTACATTATTGACAATCAAGATAATCAGTGATATGACAGGTACAGCGACAAGATGATGAAACCTTGCCAGGCCACCATATCCAGTCCTTCTGAGACTTGCTTTCTCCGAGGTCGTCCGGCTCCAGGACGCATGCACGGTGATCAATAAGGACCCAGATGCGTGCTCCTAACTTGTTTATATCCAATGAATCCAGTGAACTGGATTTATGAGCCCGTTTACGAGGGCTGTCCGTCTTCGCCAATTTCTTGCTAGTTTGCGATAAGGAGGCGATGGGGGTCGGCTCAGGAGATAGCCGAGGGAATTCTTGAACATTTCTACGTTCAAGCGGAGACGAAGTTGGCGTCAGAGGAGAGATCTCAGGGTCTAGCCCAGAGATGGTGATAGGGTGCGGAATATCAATTTGAACACGAGACGTGACGCGCTTTGCTGGCTTGTTGAGAGGGCGAGGGCGAGGGCGAGGGCATGGCGTAATGATGATGGTAGATGAAGAAGCTTCGGGCGCTCTTGCGCGCGTCGATGTCGTTGGGGACATCGAGCTCGTCGTTTCGGGGCTTGGTCGAAAGTCGTGTGACGTGTCGCGTCCCGTAACAAGTCACGCTGCACCATCATCTCAATCCAGTCTTTTGGTCCAAAGGCCATGTGCATGGTTAAATTTCATCTAGAGTTCCACTGCTGAAACAGGAATTCAAATCTGGGGCCTCAAGCTGCTCAAACCTCCATGGCCTTGTTAACTTACGACGGCTCACGTGCAAACGTGTCTTCCGAAGCGTTCTAGTGAAAACTTACAAGCGAACACAAAGCCGGAATTTACATATGTTCTCATCTATGCCGAGTGTCCAAAGGCTTGTGGAAAACTTGTGACTTACATAGAAACAGTCAAACCTGAAGACGGTGTACCCAAGTCCGAAATGAATGAAACTTGAGTCATATGCTCTTGTTATATTGGATCCATTTCTCGGTTTGCAAGGCTTTTCGCACAGAGAAGCATACGCAGATGACTTAGTGGCTCAAATAAGGTCCACCGTCAATATGGACATCCCATTTGGATACGGAGGCCGGGCCGCTGGGGTCAAGGTGATCTCACGACCCTTAAGCTCAAATGAACGTTATCAAACTTTCGCTCAGCTTTATTTTAGAAGGTCGCGAGAGAACGAGAAAACAATGACACTCATAGGCTCGATGCTGTATTTCGTAAATTAGTCGGCTTGTTAATGGACGACAAGAAAGTGAGGGAGAATGAAGATGTATGTACGAAAAGGTACGAAGGGAAATCGGACTTGAATGAAAGAGAGTTGGACTTCTGAATCACGAAGAGTATGCAGTGGAAATCAGTGGAGCAATGAAATCTAATGGTGAATCAGCATAAAAGTGTCATCGTACAAAATTCGTTCAATTTCGTATCGACATATGCCGCAAATTCTTCTTCAATGTCGCATAAGGCTGGGTCTCCTTCGATCGACTCCACTCATCGAATGTCTCCGCTCAATACGTCTGTTCTCCCCACCGGATAATCTGCCAGTAAAGCTAAGAAAACGCTGGAAAAGATTCGTTTTCTTGTTGGTCGAATGAGGCGAGTTTGCTGACCGCGTTGTTGAAGTAGCCGTACCAATTGACATTTGAGGGCTGGGAGCCTGCCAAGCTAAGTTACCACATGATCCAAGCGGAAAAGGTCCCAATAAACTCACGAGTACATGTATCTTTTGACCCGCAGATGGGAGAACGTAATATGTGCTTCCAGAATTATCGCTGTCGAGTGAATCCGAGGATGAAGGGGAGAGAGAAGGTGGTACCACAGGTAGCGAACGGCTCCGGTCATGGTAACCCCAGGTATTGCTACGCCCATTCCATGTCGCACTATGCTGTTCCTCCTGAGGCTGCGTGAACGCGTATGAGGGTGGTAGCGTCGTAGCAGGCGGCCGGGCGTTCCGTGAATACTGTGAACCTACGGGTGCAGAGTGGCTGTAGGCCATGCCATTTGGTCCCGTCTGCGGAGGGTAGTGGTAGATAGTAGGTGGTGTGTAGTACGGTCGTGAAGTCGTGTTGGAGGGCGCATAAATGATTGCTGGCGGCTGTTTGTGCAAGTGTGGCGGCGCCCGCGCTTGTGAGTACGAATGCCATGGTGCAGCCTGTGGTGCGTAGGGTAGTGTCTGAGTTTGCACCTGTAGTGGTGGCAGCGGTCCGCGTGCCGTAGACGAAGTCGCTCCTGGGTACGGCGTACGGATCCGTGGATTGGTTGAGAGTCCCGGAACTGGATCATGCCGAATTGGATGTTCAGCCGATCTGGGAAGGGATTTAGAGCGGGGTTGGTGAGAGTCAGGTTGTGGGTCGGCGGAAGGTAAAACTCTAATCTCTTCAGGGGCTTGCGGCGCCTGGTTCAACATTCCATATGGGCCAGAGTGTGCCAGCGGAGAGCTAGGATAAGGCCCTGACATTGCACGGTGCCGAGAGCTCGTTGATCTCGGAGAAATCGGAGAGCTTGATGAGCGCGATCTGCTACTGCTCCGTCTGCGTCTTGACCTGCTTGACTGAGAGCCCGAACCTGAATCCGCACTATTTGGGATCGGCACTTCAACTCCATTGCCATAGCGCAAGACCATACGTGGCGGCTCTGAGTGCGAGCTCTCTGCCTCCGATATTGGAGATGAGGGCACCCATCCGTCCAAAACAGAAGGTGGTACAGAGGGAGATAGGAAGTCGGTGTCTCCGTTCGTCTCAACCCAGTAGGCTGTCCTTTCACGAGAACTCATATATTCCCGAACCGCCTGCGACGAGGTGGTGTACTCAGTCATTCTGATTATCGGGACAGAGCCAAGAGGTAGATAAAATGGCGACCAATGCCCGGGGGAGAAAGGCAGGGGGGTCAGAGGAAGCTTCGCAAAGCCTGAGAGCACAAAAGATTTTATAAGAGGTCCGTGAACGTGCTTTTATGATTAGCATATTGCCGGGGAATCCAAGGATCCAGACAAGATTATCAACAAGTATGGATAAGATCAAAACGTGTTTACCTCAAGGTCAGGGTGTTCGGAGTCTACCTACCTCTGGGCCGTGGCATTTATATTTATATCGACCATGTTTCCTACTCAGGCGGGTACAGCTGCAGTCACTGTTAAATTGCTCAGAAAGATACTTAACGATGGAGTAGCTCAGAGAGGCAGACATGATCATTTGGAGAAGGTCTCAAGCTCAAGTCGACTCCCTAATGTTCCAGTCTTTTCGACTCGATCGTGAGGACTTGGGAGCCTGGGCCTCGGGTGACTGATGGACAAGTATTGGATGATATACAGATAAAACACCCGCAGGAGTAAACAGTTACCGTGTGACAATATCCAATCTACGGCAGCTTGACGGCGTTTGTGGGTTTAAGGTGAGGTTAATTTCATCGCGCACCTGACGCAGTAAGTCCTACATGCATTCGAAAAGAATCATTGTCATAGAACCAGTGGGAATATGAAAAGGTAGTGTTGGAAATGAAAAGGTCGTCACGCCTTCACATCTAAAATCGACTCATTGTGGACAATGAGGCGACATCAGCTGGGAAGACGCTCCCCAATATTACTCGCATATTGACATGCCGCATGTCGGTCGGAAAAGCTGGGGAAATAGTGAGTCCGAAAATGGCTTCTGGTAGAGACGCGTTCAACCAGCTTTGGACGGAGTAGAATAGGAGTCGATACCATTCTTACTACGTGTCTTGTATCAAGATGGTTATCGCTTGAAGCCAAATTATGTCCTCTAAGCACATATTCATCAGTGATGAGTCAGTACTCAGGAATGGTCGAGAAGAACTAGCTCCGAGTCGGCGGGAAGACAGTTCCAATTGTTCAATGGCTTGGATGGTTAACTCTCGCTTTCAATCATTACATACAGGAGGACATGTTTAAGTCCAAAAAGTCAAAAAACATACACGCGCACAAAGCGGAATATATATTACAGCTTCTGATACCATTGAACTCATTTTACGGCATCAAACCAGCAACGGGAACTTGCAAGCCCCAAGGTCCCAGAAGCGCCGGTACTCACGCACGCTGCACCATTGTCCGTATCAATGGTTGCACCTACGCTGGCTGTCCCAATTTCTGATTGTCAATCATAACGGCAAGCAACAGTGAAGGGGAACCAAGAGTGTCAAAACCAGGAGCTGCACCGAAAGCAAGAAAAGGAGCCGCACCGAAAGCAAAGAAAGGAGTGGCACCGGATGGACCGGAAGAAATTGGAATCACTAAAAGGAGCTGCACTAGATATACCAGAAGCTGCATCGGGAACCAGAAGTACACCTGGAAGCACAGAAGTACCGGAAGCACCAACTGCACTAGCTGGGGCAGAAGGATTGCTGGAAGTGGCTCTGGTAGTGCCGGAACAGCCTGAACAGCAGCCTGAGTAGAGATGGGAGAAACTCTTTAACGGTAAGTGTACCTGGAAGGCATCGAAGCTTTCATCTGTCATTCCATCATACAGTGGCTTGAATACGAGGGTTAATAGTTGCTCTACAACCATGAGATAACGATATTTGCCTTGACCAGAGGGGTCAAAATATTTATGATCATGATGTTAAATCGAGGGAATGGAGGGGGTTGCAACAAGTTGGAATCCAGAGTCAATACCGCGAGTCGATCGAAAACATGGGGCGGCAAAACTTGACTGTGTCACAGACCTGATACACTTCGATAGATGTCCTAAGAGGAATACAATGTCATACATGTGATTCTTGGGTTCTTGGTGCAGCTGTAAGGAAACGGTGAGTAAACGAAATTAAAATCACAACGTACAACTCAAAGATGACCATCATGCCATCAAGGATGGGTTAATCTACGCAGATAAGGCTGCCGAGGACAGACTTCTCGAGCCTTAGGCCTATGATAAGTAAGAGATATCACTGATCGGAACATGCAATTAACCACTTACACTCGTGAAACGAAAACGAACCAATGGACAGAGGGGAACCCAAAAATACAGGTGCATGTACATAAAAGACAAAGGAACCGCTGCAGCACGACATCAACCCGATGGGAATGTGGCTGCAAATCCGTCGAGCTTTCTCCCCTCTTCTTCCTCTCTGTTTCGTAAATACCACAGCATGATATTCATTTGCGTTACTGTCGTGCATTTATTCTCGATGGACGATAGAATCGAAATCAGACCGTTCGAATCATCTATGATTTGGAGTGAAGCCTTTGGCATCGGGGAGTCTGGCATCGGACATTTGTTCAGTGTCACATACGCTCCACTAGCTGACGAGGTAAAATCAATTCAGACAAGAGGATCCGTAGGACGAGTAGGAAAGGTATTGGAAAACTAGTCCGACGGCGGCAAGGCGAGTCTGAATTATCCAAATACCTGAACGTTTAACCTATCGACCGGTACAAAAAAACTGAAAGAAGTACATATCAGCATTGTAACGTTTAAAGGTTCGATAGTGACCAACTTTATCTACATCTCAGATGAGGTGCCGATAATGAACGTAAAACTGCATCCGCGGTACCCGGCCAGGAGGGATATCCGCAACGTCTCGTGTAGATAAAGGACTAAGGCAGAAGTGGCAATTAAAACAACTTCTTTGTCATGCATGCACAACTAGATCTCTTCAATATACATACTTACGTGGTCGACCGCTGACCATAATAGAATGGCTTATGTTCTGACAATTGGAACGTCCTCTGACAAGAGCAATTTTCTGCTAGACGAAGAGTCAACCATAACAGCCATCCAGTGTGAAATTCCAGTATTAATGTGACCACCAGATTCGGGGGTTATGATATGGCGAGTATGAAGAAGGCATGAATGGCAGTCCTCTAGATGACGTGTATGGCTAAGGAACCACAGAAACGTCCATGTACCACGGTAAGCCTCTAGTGAGTCGGGTTTGTTAGTACAAAGAACACATGTGGCGTCTCCCCGGACCCACTCTAGCGTATAAAGTGGCTTCTGTTTAGTCACCTGAGTTACCGAAAGATCACTCAGTCTACAGCCATGACAATACATACATGATGGATGAGACGGAGAGCAGTTCCTTTAGACCTTCGAGGCTACGGATCATCCCTCTGTACAACCACTATCACAACGTCGATATATCATGGTAGTGTTAGGTCGTAATGTCTATACAGATAACGAGGTTCGTACGAATGATCAAATGTTGAAAAGTCGACCTTGTCATCGCAACTGATATATGAGTAAGTGAAAGGCGGAGAATTGTATTGACTGTTCACAAACTCAGAAAATTAGATTACGTCTGTTCGCAAAAAGATTATCGATAGCAGAATGCCATAGAACCAATATCTAGGATACCTTATATCTCAGATTGAATGATGATCATTTGATTAACTTGTTCCATACCATTCCTGTACTGTAGATCCTACGATTCAATTCGAAATGTCGCAGTCCGTTGCCCAATTAAAAGGCCAGAGCAGCGACAGCGACAGAAACAATAATGCCGAACATGAGGCATGGGAGGTTAACTGCGGCATTGGAAGACTGTGTAGGGCTGGGGACCGAAGATGTGTTCTTAGAGGTTTGAGCGGGGATTCCAGTCTGAGAAGACTGAGATGAGAGGATGATGGGGGTTACCGTTGGGTTGGTCCCTGTAGGTGAACTAAGAACAGCAGTTGTGCCAGCTTGGACATCGATGAATTTGAAAGCAGGGTCTGTTTCCGTCACAGGCTCCCCACTAACGGTTGCGGAACAAATGGCGAGACCGTCCGACAGTGTACATTCAGTACCCATGGTAAACAAACCGGACGGAGCAACATAGGTGAAGGACACGTCGTTTGTACCTTCTACCAAGGTAGCTTTAGTTTGGAAAGACGTCAGCCATTGCCTTGCAAGAAAAGAGGACGATGTCACGTACCCGTGCCAGGGAATGAACCCTCCTCAAATGTGTCAGTGGGGGCTCCTTGGTGCAAAGCCCATGTTGTACGACCTTGTGCATCAACTCCCAAGATATCTGCGCTGATGGGTTGAGGATCGAAACCGGGGATGTAAAGAGAAGTTTGTGCCACCGCAGCTAAGTACGTAATATGGGACATAAAAATAAGATCTAGAGTGGTAAATCATGTAATACGGGATAACGTACCTCCAGTGAAAGCGGCGAGGAGAGTAAATCGAAGAGTAACCATCAACTCTAAAAAGACAAAGAACGTGTGTGAATTGAAGATTCGCGTGAAATGTGGCCCATTGTTTTTTAACCAAGGCGGCCTGTCCGAGTCCAGCGGCCTCATATCCGATCAAATATTCGGATCGGAATAATAATGGTCCATTTCGCAAACACGCACCGACTAGAACGCGATTTCTGCCACCTTGGTTAGGTCTGCTACTAGTAATGCTACACATATTATGCGTGCAAATCTTATTACTGTCCAGTACATGCCCTGAAACGTACCTCATCGCCTTTTACACTAGACAGACTCGGATGTGAGCCTTGCACGAAATTGTCGGTGAGCGAAGACACAATCCTGCCTCGAGGCATGTCATGGTAATAATGAACGAACTGCATAGGAACATACTGGACGTTTGATTTCTCTAGAAGCCTCAGCTTGAAAGCATATGTACGTTTGTGCACAACTAAACCAAATCGTCAAGGAGGTTCCTTGTTTGAGGCGTAGAAACTCAAGCTCAAGGTGATAATACAATAGTACACCCCACTGTTGTGAGACTATTTTGATTCATGCAGGTGCGTGAAAATGGTTACGTCAATTTTTTCCGTCTTCATTCCACCGGATCTCCCCAAAGATGAAGAACCAATCTATGACTATCACATCAGAGAGTACAATGAGTGAATCTTGTTGCATTACAAAACGTGAGATACAACCTGACACCTATTCTCACTGCAGTGATCGACGAGACAAAAAGGTAACAACTATAAGGAACAATAGAGCAAGAGTATCGGGAAGAAATTTGATGCGCAAATTCCTAAATTCCTAATGGCTGAAAGCCGTCTGGTCATCTGTAGTGATATTCTTGATGCTGGAATGCGTTAACTAGAGCGCAGGGACAAAGACAATGGTTGCCGTAGTGGACTTCTGATCCTACAGGAGATACAAAAGGTTATGTGATCATGACCATAATTTAGGGAGCCTACTTAAGATCTGGTGTCGCCATCTCAGCTTGGCATCATCGGCGAATTCAGCCGAGTCATACCAGAGCTCCAGCATCCCAGCCACTTCACTACCCAGCCCGTGCAGACAGTTGAGACTGATACTGTCCACCAGAATACTGCATTTCTCTTCGATAGGACAACAATTATTCTGTTCTCTATCTCGTAAACGTAGGTCATTCCGAAATTTCGAACTTGGCGTAACAGACAATGACGAGTAAGTCTCAATGCGTTTGAGGATGTAAAGACGCACTCGCATCCTACATGAGCTTGATTTGAGAGATTCACGTCATTAGTAGACGAATTCAAGCTTTGACTCAAGTGATGAAACAACAACGGCTCAAGTCTCAAGGAATCCAAGTATTAACAAATGGTATGACAGTTCAAACTTCTGTCAAAGCTATCGAGCTACATTTCCAGAACATCATCAGTGGCCTTCACTCGTGGTGGTGACAAATATTCAGTTAGCTGCGACAACTCAAATATTGGGGAGAGATTTCCAGAAACACTGCAAAAAACAAAAACTTGGAAAAATGGGATACCAAAGGGAATGGGGCCCACAATCAATGACATACTGTCCGGGTAAAGTGGATTCAGGGACCGTTACATCGACGGTTCCACCGCGCAGGGCCAGAGACATTGGCAACCTTCGAAGTTGTTCAGCGACTATCCGTCTTCAACTTGGAGCTTACTATCGATGTGAAACAGGAGATCTCTGTGTGAGGGCATACCTGAAAGGAGCACGACGATGCCGGTAAGGGGGATATTCTCATTCACCATCCGAACTAGATTCGTCTTTCTGTAGATGGTCGAGGGCAAATTAGTAAATCTGAAATTATTGAGATTGTCGAAGGACGTACCATGTAATGGTCTCAGCACTGCCTACAACCCACATTGTGGATGCATTGGGGGTTATGATGTGTGGATAGAAGAAATCCAACTCGGACATTGACGACTGCGCCGCTAGAAATAGAAAGGAAAGATGGAGCAAGAGTCGCCAGAAGAAACTTGATCTGCATATTTCTGAAAACTGACTGGAAATCTATACTTGAACCAGTGATAATCATGACGCTGAAATACGTTGAACAGAGCATAAGAACAAGGACAATGGTCGCCGTGATGAAAATTTATTCCGTTGGATAAAAAGAGTTTTCAGTGTCACCAGTGCGCACTGCCGGGAGATATACAGAGACTGGAACCAATCGGCCAAACACAGCTTCGGTGCGCTCGCTGTTTCAGACACATTCAAGGAGCATCGTGAATAAAACACTTCCCTTTGTCGGGCTCCAGGTCATTCCAGTGACCTTCAGCGTTTCATGAGCTTTGTAATTCGAGATGGATTTCTAGTCCTTGCCTCGCTCGACTTGATGTGCATATACCAAATAAAAATGGTATTCATAGCTCACCGTAAGTAAGACTGAACACAAGTACGGGGGTATCTGCATGTATTCAACGTTTGTGACACTACAAACAGTATCTTCGTATAGGAAGA
This sequence comes from Termitomyces sp. DKA64, assembly GCA_017657295.1. Classification (NCBI taxonomy): domain Eukaryota; kingdom Fungi; phylum Basidiomycota; class Agaricomycetes; order Agaricales; family Lyophyllaceae; genus Termitomyces; species Termitomyces sp. DKA64. The sequence continues at coordinate 10,025 of JAGGAV010007843.1, read as the reverse complement.
TTACATCTTAACTCACCTTCAAAAGCCTATCAAATGCAAGCTGACATGAGTGAAAGAAAAGGGTGCCGTTGCCCAAAGGAATAACGAAATATCTGTGCCTTTGGATCTGGGTGAAGGGTGAAGTATAATAAAGACACCGGCTAATTATGGCTGAGCTTAACGCGAGTGCCCCAACTTTGCAGTGCTTACGTGTGCCGTGTCCACACTAATCGCTCTTGAGTTACTTACCTCTGGGTGCAGAAGACAAGCTTGACAGTCTTACTATTTGGCAATTGCCTTCACCTAATGTAACTTTAATAACCGGTCTCTCACATGTGCTTACCGATACCGATAAAATGATTGCAGACTCACAAATACCCTGCAGTCTCCAAAAGTTTCCAACAATGACTAGGATGTGAGTTGGAATAATTTCCAGACATCCGGTAATAACATGGTCAGATCATAGTTTACGGAGGGGTTCATTTCCATTCCGAGGAGAGCCCCGTTTAGCCTGGAGATTCCTCTACTGGCAGTCACGAATCTTCAAGTCGTAATCCTTTTTCGGTAACTTGGTCCCTTTGTGCCCCTATCTCAAACAAGCTCGCAGAGACCAGATTTTGTGACTATGTGAGACGAGCTCGAGTCTAGAACCATTAGTAACGCTATCTCCTTGAGCAGCAGCAAACTCTCGACAAAGTCGAAAGCGGATGCGGCGTCTGTATCTCTGAAAGTTTGGCCCAATGCTGCAAAGTACGCACAGAATGTGGAGTACTTGCAAGTCTGTACTATTGTGCGAAATCATAGGCGCCCTGGTGGAATGAGGGATGCACCAGGTATCGTGCACAGCATATACCAGACGTCAACATTGATGAGGGTACGCTCCATTCATAGGCGGAAATAAGGCTTTGAATGCGGACCAGACCAAGTTATTTGGTGTAAGAGGACCTGTCGTCGCTGGGAAACTGTAAGAACATCGACAAAGGCACTTGGAATTTGAGAAATGGGTTGGCCGGATCCTCTCTGCGCCGACGTTCTCTTGATCAACGAACTTGTAAGCTGACAAGCCTTCTGATCACAAGCTCAATAGGACTTCTTCTAGCCATGGACGTACACTTGTCCGAGAGTCGGCAGCATTAGACGACCTCGAGAATTGTATCCGCGTAAGGAGTTTATTATCCGACCTTTCTGTGATCACCAGACCTTTCCATGGATCACTTGTAAATGCACCAGCTATCAGCCACCATCCAAACTCGTCATACTTCTTTTTTCCAACACTGGGAATCTGATTTTTCCGGGAGAGGATACGAGAGACGTGTCGGACGGGGTTACTGTTCAATATACTCGCAGCATGGCCGACGGAAGGCCGAATAGTTGGTTCTGAACTGGAGGTGTACAGGGCGCGCGAGGAATTGAACCTTGTTTACTCCCTTAGATTAGGAGGGGCTACACCAGCAGCAAACCATAGTAACACTATGAAAAACGTCCTGATATTCCCCAGACTTGAGGTGTACTAATCGAGATTGAGTCTGATACAACCCCAAGTATCCCTCCTTGGTGATACCTGCCGATGAGGTCGTTTCTTGGTTGAGATACGAGTTTACCGGAGGATTCTGTCAGTACATCTTCTATTCTGATCGTAGATCTTTCTGTTCTTAATTACTGAACAAGATTTTCAGGGTCGAAACGCCGTGTTATGATCTTCATTAACATTGCAGCAGCCTCGCACCTTTCAAGTTCAAGGCAGCTAGCCACCGATACTCGACCAACTCGCTGGAAAAGACTTATTCTATTCTTTAATTCTTATTACACTGCCACCATCGCCGGAACATTTTCTCATGAAACTCCAATGCATGGCGGACCAATTACGCCCGTTCTGAATACGTACGTACGCAGTCTCATGACCCTTCGAACGGGCTTGCCCCAAGCGGCCAACATGTGTGTACTTTAACCCTTTCACTTGCATCACAAAACTTGCAAGACGTAGAAGTTGCCAATTGACGTGGCTAGATAACATGACGTTCCGATTCTGGAAGAAGTTTATCGAAGTATTGATCGCCAAGACTCAAGTCAGTCAAAGTGCCACCCTCAAGTCAAGCGCTTGGAGGTAAAACCAAATGAAAACTTCCGGCAGCAAGCGCTGGCCTGATTCTGGGGGACAGATCTGCCCGAAAGTTCTTCAGTATTCTGATCAGCTTTCAATGTGGAGAGGAAGTCATCGAAGGGGTGAGAGAAATAGATGTCTTCATATACAACTGAATAGAGAAAGTATCTTGACATGTCATCTGCTCGAACTGTCACCACATCCACGCCGGAGAAAGCCTCTTGGTTCCAACTTGAGCAGTACATCTTACACCTATGGGTGTGTCTGCCCACTCTGCAGAGATGATACGTAATTAACAGAAGCGACTATCATCATCTGAGAAACAGATGCCCAAGAAGAAGCAGTCAAACAATACTTGCCACTATAAACAACTCACGCGAGAGATCGGACGCCTTCTCGTCATGTCGCAGGCCACTTAAGCTCGATGTAATCTTTCCATAGACGTTAGTCTATTCGAAATACCTGGGATTGACAACCTGAGACATGTTCAGAACACATGGAGCCAAGGCTCCAAATGAGGAGGGGGGGCGACCACTAGGAATTTCCGTCGACGGGAGGTACTTCAAGCGCCAGTTGTTCGGACATCACATCATCGGAGCCGTTCATACCAGAATTCATCATTCATTCAAATGAAGGTGGGGCGTAGATTCGGAGCATTATATATCTACATAAGTAGTTCCCATGAGAGAAGATGATTCGAAGAGTGCCCACTTCTGACGGCTGAGAATTCCGATGGTTGGATGAAAAAAGAGAGAATATGGCGATGTAAAGAGTCAGGAAACACACAGAAGGCGCAAAAGATAGGTAGGAGTGAAGAAGTTGACATCCTTGGCATAGCACGGGGAGTGAGGTGTGACACTGTCCCCACGGTTAACATGGAGATCGACTTCACCATCCAGGGAAGCACCGAGTTTCCTCGAAGTTGGCCAGAGGAACGACTGATTTCCATACCATTGAGGGAGGGCGAAGAAGCTTGCGAATTTGGCATATGTGTACGATACATACACACACACACAATCCATACATACTTAGATATTTTCCGTCGCCCCCCACTCCTTGGTTCACACACCAGAAGTTCTTCGGTACCGGCACAGCAGCTGATTCGATATCCTAAGCATTATTCAATCCATCCTCCCCCATTCATTCCAATTCCATACCAAGACCACGAGTCGATATACATACATTCTTCTTTTTTGAGTGTGTAAGCGTCATAAAAAAACTATACAAAATAAGCAGGGTCCTTCGTATGAGGGGGTGCGGGGGAGACGTCATCGTCGTAAGCAACAGAAAATCAAGAAACCAAGTAAAGAAAAGGTAAAAGAAAAAAAACCAGTACTACTAGATAGCGGTTCGACCATCCAGCCTCAACAAGAGTGCACCCATCGAGCGTCGAGCGTCGAGCACAAGAAGAAAAAGAAAGCCCAAGAACAAGCCGGGATATGCGAGGGGGGGGGGATATACAAAACAACCATAGCCGACCAATCATGACTCGCCGACCTTGACGACAGGATCCTGCATCTGTTTATGCCGAAACGCAGCATTAATACTCGACTGCGTGAGATCCTGACCTTTCCTCTGCGCCGGCGTATTCGCACCAGACTGCGAGGGCGACATGCCAAATCGTGGCGTAATAAGCCCGCTTCCGCCTGCGCCGAACAAAAATCCACCCGTAAGTCCATCCATGCTATTATACCCTACACCAACCACGCGGTTCACATAATCAGTCAGTACTTGGCTTGTCGTGTCGCGTCGTTGGCGAGGCGGGACACGCACCAGGTACAATAACGCTATCCCAAAATCCACTACCCAAGATATGATCCATCGTCAACGAGCCAAGACTATCCTCGGGAGGGTTAGGCGCCATGGTAGGCGGGAACGTAGACATGTCCGCCACGGGCCCCATCTCGCTCTCGAATCCGAACGAGTTGAAGTTGTACCCCGGCTCCCCGCCAAACACACTATATAAAGCGTTCGCAACGGCATTGGCCGTAGTCGGGCTCGTGGTTCCGATGAGGTCTCCGGGAGTGGCGGTAGCGTCTTGTTGTTGTTGGGTCTGGAACGCCTGGGAATCGACGCCCTGCCCGTCGATACCCGCGCCGCTTTCGGTAGTGTTGGCATTGGAAGCGCTGCTGCCGCTCTTGGCGTTGATGAGGGCACGCAGGAAGTGCGCGTAGAGCGCGGGGGTATGTTGGGGGTTAACAGCAGAGTTCTCTAGTGCGTCGGTGACGTCGGCTACGAGAGAAAGCGTGCGATGCTCATCATCCAAGTAAGGATGGAATTCCGGACGGACGAGCTAGGATACATACACATCAACAAAATAATTGACGAGGAAAGACAAAAAGAACCTTGAGCAAAGTTAAAAGCGCGTACGAGGTCATGACGCAATGCGTATCAGGGGCATATTTCAAGTGCTCCTTCGGGCCCAGATAATCACGCACGATCAGCGCACACGCCGTCGCCGACGCATGACACTGCGCAAAAAAGTGGCCTAGATCAATTGGAGACCTCTCCAATGCATTCTGGAGCCCAAACGAATTGATGACAAGGACCGAATAGTTGTAATAGAACTGCGATATGGCCTTTTTATACTCGGCCACATGAAGATCCATGCCTGTTCACGGCATTGGAGATGAATTTTGACGGGGAGAGGGGGCGGGTACTTACGGGCCCAATTCCGATGTGTGACCCAGTTATCCTTCCACGTGAGTAGCTGAGCCTCAAAACTCTTAATGATGAGCATATAATCCGAATGGATCTGAAGTCCCGAGGGCGTGTCCATCCCCGAATACAAAAAGTCAAGACATCGCGAAAGCACGCGTTGCAGTTCCTGAGCGGGGAGAAGGGGGGGATGCGTTAGTATATATTTACTGTGTGAACGCAAGAAAGAAACAGAAGAAAAAAAAGTACAAAAGCTCGCCTCCCACGCGGAACATGTCCAAAATAGGAGTGAAAAAATGATAAAACGCGGGGTGTAGGGAAAGGTGGGATAAGGGGAAAGAATTCAAGAATGTCGAGGGGCCGCGTGGATGCGCAAACGCGTGGGAGTGAGAGAAAGGGTATACATAAGACCACAGACGAGTCTATTTTCCCAAACGAGAGACAGATGACCAGGATCGGGAACTGATGATGGAAAGAGAGAGACGACAAAGCGGTCGACTCACTGCATAAGCACCTATCGACGAATCGTAAGGCGCAGCGATGGGTGACATGCACCACTGGGTTGCGTTGCGTATGATAGCGCTGTAAGGATGTATGGATCGTCGTAAACGAAAAACAACTCGAGAAACAAGCACTCACTCCTCCTGAACCGAATGTGGTTTTCCCATCTGCGCACTAAAGCTCCTATCGAGGCAATAACACAAAATCCAAGTCCTCTCTCTGTTATGCACCTCCAAATCGCGTGCGCGGCCCTCCTCTGTATCAATGCTCGCCATCGTCGTTTTGCGGTGCAGATTCAGGTCGGTGGCCATCCTGCAGAATATATAGATGCTGATACGAACGGCGACAAGGAACGAACACACCTGACTGCCATCCCGAGCAACAACCAGGTCTTGTCCTGCTCGTACCTCTCTACCGCCCCGCACCCCCACAGGACCAACAACAAATATGCCTGGACGATCTCGAGAGACTTGTAGCCTTGCCCTGGGACGCTGAATGCCATCTTTTTGGCGAGTTCGGTGAGGCGGGGGTGGAGATCGGGCTTGGAGGTGTAGTATTTGGAGGCGATGGAGCAGACTGGAGCAAGTGTGAGCGCGAGCAAGTGGAGAAAGGCGTACGCACTGGTTGTGAGGAGAAAGGGAGAACGCGAGCAGACGAGGGAGGGAGTGTGGAATGAGCGGTCGAGGAGGTTGCAGTGCATCTGTGTTTGCAGGGTTGTTAGCAAAGGATTGCCATTGAACACGGGACGCACGGCGATGTGGTCAAAGAATCTGAGAAGACGTGAGCGGGGATGGACGGGACATGCCGATGGACGTACATGTTGAACAAGGCGACTACGTCCTCTGTACTTGCAAAACTGAGCATCTCGGGCTGGATCTGACGTTCGATGTACAGGCGCCTGAGGGGCAGGATGGTCATTGGGCCCGGCTTGAAATAATTGTCGCTTGCGACGCCCATCTGGGGCTTGTCGCCTGCACCGAGGGAAAGCCTTGCCCGCAGGGGGCTCATCTTTGGGTTGTGTGCCCTGCGATTTGCCAGACTGGCCTCTGCAAGGAGGCCAAGGGGGTTGAGGGCATTGTCCGGGAGCGAATGGAGCTTGGGGCTGCCGGGGGGATCGAGGGTGTGGTGCGTTGCGTGGGCGGGCGGCGACGGGGACGAGGCGAGGAGTGCCGAGGTGCCGGCCGCCTGCGCCGTGGGCGACGGCGAGCGGGAGACCATGGCAGAGGCGATGCCGGGGTTGCCGACGGAGCGGAGGACGGTGTCGAGTGCGCGCTCCATTTTGCGCAGCGACCGGGTGAGCAGCTCGTGTTTCCTTATGGGGAAGCGTCAGAAAAACCGGGGAAAGAAGGGCAGAGTGCGCACTTGGACGTGCGTTTGCCGCGGTTGGATTCCTCAAATATGCACTCGTGGTTGCCTGCCGTGCAGCGCTTGCAGGGCCCGCCCTGCTCGGCGCCGACGCACTTCATCTTCAGGCGGCGGCAGACAGTGCAGGCGCTACATAGAGTTGATTGCGTGACTAAGCGAGCAAAAAATGACGCCTACCGTGAGCCCCGGGTGGGCTTGGGCTTGGGCTCGTCGGGCAGGTCGGGGTCGTCGTCCTTGCGGGGCTTTTTGCGGGTGGTGGGGTCGTTGACGGACGCCGGACGCTTGAAGGTGGGCGGGTCCGGGTACATGTGCTCGGTGGGGGGCGTGCCGAGGGTGTCTGAGCCGGCAGAGGACGGCGACGAGTATGTGGGGAGGGCGAGGTGCTGGGGCAGGTGCTGCTGGAAATGCGGGTAGTAGGGCGGGTAGAGCGTCAGCGCAGGGTCGATGGGGATCGACGGCGACGGCGGCGGCGGCGGCTGCATGTCGTGCTGGTAGTAAGGAGGAAGCGCGTCAGTCGGAGTTGCATAGTAACCAAAAGCTGCAGCCATTCCACACTCGTGCCTTTCCACCAATCTCTCTTTTAAACTGACCTTGTTGAGAATATTCAGCCGCCCTCGATTGGATCTTGGGGGTCAATTTTTTTTTACAAAAAACATATCGGATGGATCTTCGCGGGTCCGCGTCCGTCAAGTCAATATTCGCACACATCGCGTGGTCATCCGCTGAATTCCTGTTTCTCACCCAGACTCCTCCCTCTATCTTGTAAACTCAGCCTTACAACCCTAAATCTTCACACGGCCACAGTCTTCCCCTCAGATAAACAACCCCAGACACTTGGCATGCTCCAAGCATAACCCCTTCCTTCCCACTCCTCCTGATCACCTCCTTGAACGCCCGTCCCCTCGATCGGAGGTAAAAATTTACTTGAAAGATGATGCACCCCATTCCCAATTCCAGACAAGACGTGACTACTAGGTGTCGTATCTTGGGGCCTTGGCGCCCGTTCCCGTTTCCACATGGGTGCGCAGCCCATCCCCTTGGACGGACGTAAACACTAGCATGATCTGGTGTGCGCCTTGGTAAAGTACATCCATACGCGGGCTGACCCGGAAGTGCCGTTGGTGCGGCACGGCTAACAAGCTCGCTGTACGACACCGAGGCCAGCAACGCGCTATATATACGTCTTCCATAAATGTCAACTCACGGGCAGATCAACCGCAAGAACTCGAGCTTACACAGACGGATCTATGTACGGTCAATATCCACCCGCTAAAAGCATACGCCTCTGTCTGATCTGCGTCCTTGCCATCCATGTTCTCGACTTCTGTCACTCCATATGTCCCCAACGAACCTCATCAAGACCCTCGAAATAAAAGTAAAGTTCGCTCTCTGATCGAATGCCAGTGAAAAGATTGACATCGACAGCATGTTCTTAGGCACTTACTTACACTCAATATCCACCCCCGTTACTGTCTAAAAAAATTGCCGATTTGGATTCACCTCGGCCTGTCATTCACTCTTTTAGAGCACATCGGAAACTTGTCAGAGCTTGCCGTATATGCAATGTGTCAAGTTCGGTAACTAATCGTTAAATACACAATCACTGTATCAAATGTAAAACCAGACGCTCGGCATCTTTTGTCTTGGAGAGCCGACTGATATCTGGAAAAAGCCCAGTAGTCCAGATGAAAAACACCTAGAAACCGAGGTTTGTTCAAGAGTGATGGATTCCTGGACATTCCACAAATACCACCACATGAAGTTCATGACACCATTCACCAGTCCTGTGTATTTCCTTGAAGAAAGTCCGTATGATCATAACTCATGCACGTTCAGCCAATAAAATCACAGGTTATCTCCTTCTTTGCACCATAGTTATCGTGTTTTGGCAAACCACTGGTTATCCGATCCCATCCGGGTGTTGCATATTGCATTCCTGTACAGCAGGGTAGAAGGTGAAGAGTTTCATATCATGATGAGAATTAGAAATACAATTGGATTTTGGCTCACACACAGGCTGTTGGATCACTGAGTACAAACTCACAAAGAGTTTGCCCCATTATCACCATATCGGACAAATGACAATGTACCTATCCTTAGGTGTGCAGTTGACTGAGCATAAGCTCTTGGACTATCACTACACGTGGTCTTTACTTATATCAGCAATGCCTTCCCTATCAACTGAGCAAGCCACAATGTGGCTGAAACTGAGAAAGATGGGTACCAATGGCAAAATAATTGACTGGCTGCAAACACTATAGAAATACGTTGTTCAAAATCTCAACAGCTTTCCTGGCAAAATTAGGAATTCTGATTTAGTGACACCTTCATCTCCAACATTGTGGATCTTGTACATGGCAGACCACTTCATGAAGTTCATCTCTAAACATTTCACAAAGTGCAGTGGTTACAACTCTTGTGCCAGCTGTACCATTGTCATACATTTCATGATGGAGGTGGGAATGAGTCTCCAGCATGTGCATGCAATTTTTTCAAGTGAGGCCATAATCCGAAGAAGTCTTGCTGCTCAGCCTTCAGATTGGCATAATCAACTTCTGGAAAATTCTAGAGGAGATTCCTTGATTTTCTTAGAAAGCCACCAAAATGCTTCTCAGATAATTTCTGATTATCCAGGATACTTTTTTACCTTAGTCTGATCAAGGGAGAAGCTATTTGTTGGTCATGTTATCACTTGCTTTCACTGGACCAATGTAAACAGGTTTCCATGGCCCATGTGGTCCTGATACCTAACTAGAGACAGAGGCTTAGGCCTGCAGAGATAAACCATCTCAAAAATTGTTCTTTTCACCAGTCAGACTAAGCAAAAAGTGATCCATTGTTCAGGGAAACAATCATTATACATGAACAAAATTTTATGTTAATCCATGAAAGCTTGTTATCACAATTGTCACATGTTCTCCATGCTTGCTGATCTCAACAAAGTCTCAATTTCCATGGTCGTTCACAAGCCCACAGCTTGCAAATCCACACAGAAACATGGAGGAACAAGCTAGTGGCCTTTGTTGTAGCCTCTGATGCCAGTCTTGTAGTACATGCAGTGACTGCCCTGTCAGGACCCATACCATTTCCCCCTTCCCTTCACCATCACCCAACCTCAGATTCTACACAGTCCCTTTTTGGATCTCAGCCACACCCTCAGATCTCAGCCACAGCCCTGTTTTAGCCACATCCAGGTTTAAGCCACCTCTAAGACCACTTTTCCTGTTCCAGATCATTTCCACAGGCCCAGATCACTTCCACAGGTTCCAGATCACTTCCACCTGTCTCAGATCACTCCCAGGATTGCTTCCCTTGTTCCAGATTACTTCCACCTGACTGAGATCACTTCCTGCTATGACTTAGACCACTTCCACCCAACTTAGATTACTTCCACCTGACTTAGATCACTTCCACTTGACTT
>JAGGAV010007842.1:0-44695 GCA_017657295.1 Termitomyces sp. DKA64 | reverse complement strand
TCTCTAGCAATGTCCAATCATTTGGTCAGCCCTGCTGGTCCCTTGTCTGACTCTTGCTTGCCTCTGTGCCCACTTGAAGTGCTTGCTAGCTTTGTAGAAGGAGTTCCACAGACATTAAGCATTCCCCTTACAGTGCTGTTTCCTGGAGCTCCGAGAAACAGCCCCTCCAGCACTGAATTTGAGTATGTTGCCCCCATGCATGCCACCAAAGATATTATCTGGATCAGTAAAATACTTATGGAACTTTCCTTCTTTTACTCAATCATTTACCTACCAGTCTTTCCTGCAACAATCAAAGTGCCATTTGTCTATCAAAGGACACTACTTTCCACGCTCATACAAAACACATCGACATTAATTTTCACTTCACTCGCCTGACCGTTCCTTCTGGCCGTGTCCAAGTCCACTACGTTCCCACTTCCGACATGACTGCAGACACATTTACCAAACCGCTCGCCAGAGTCAAGTTTAAAAAGTTCCGCGAGCTTCTCAGTGTCGTCTAACCCGCATTTCATATCAAGGGGGAGTGGTTGAGGATTCCGGATATGGACACAGTATGACATGTTTTTAGTATGGTTTCGTATTCTTTTCACCACACCTCAGTGCTCTATCATCACTAAGGTGTAAGTACACATTTTACTATAGCACTGTCAACGTTTACTTACGTCTACTGGTATCTACCTCTGTTCACAGGTATATACATAATATATTTAGTGCTCTATCATCACTGTGTTCACACTTCTCTTAAACTCATCACTCTGTTCCTCCTGTAGCCGATCCCTACTCAATATCTTTCTACCTTTGTTGATAGCCACATAACCTCTGCGAAAGCTGCTCATTGACTACACAGTTTGAAATTGATTTGTCAGCCGCCATTTATTATTTAGATTATTTTTGTCAAGTCACACGATAATGCATGGGAGCTCTGCTCACAGTTCGTCCGGGGCAGGCTATGTCTAATACCTCTCTGTACAATAGACAAGTTTCCATTCCTTTGGGTATCGTAATTGGTCTTCTTGCTGCATTCGTCCAATCTCTCGGCCTTACCATTCAACGCAAGAGTCATGTTCTCAACCAGCTCCTGCCCGAACATCAACAACGTGTCGAACACCGGAGACCGTAAGAAGTTCCGCTCGCAGTGTCCTCAGCATTCACCGTTTACGTATTCCTTCCTGCCCGTACAGACTGTGGTTACTCGGTTTTGCTATATTCATCTCCTCCAACGTCATTGGTTCGCTGGTTCAAATCGCCTCCCTTCCCGTGGTGATACTTGCGCCTTTAGGCGCTGTATCTCTCCTTTGGAACGCATTTTTCGCCCGCTTGATCCTGGACGATGTTTTCTCGCTGTGGATGATCCTTGGGACCATCCTCATCGCTGGGGGTGCTGTGCTAATCGCATTCTTCGGTATTGTATCAGAACCAACACGGTCGTTGGAAGATCTTCTCGTCCTTTTCAGCAGGCCCTCGTTTGTAGTATATTTCTCTACACTGGGCTCTACCGTTTTGATTTGCCTCGCGATCGTGCGTCTCGTTAATTTTACTTCTGCATGGTACCTTCTGACGGTTCAATAGACACATATAGCGGATTTCGCGCTCTCTCGTAGAATATCTCAATCTAATCCTCCTTTATTATCATCTTCCTCAGATATCCATTCTACCCACGTACTTGTCCCTTCCCAACCTGCAACAGCCTTGACAACAGGTCTGCCGGCTCCCGTAGCAGATGCTGGCATCTCTACGGAGCGAACCCCTCTTCTGAAACGTTCGCCAGTCTCACCGGCATCTTCTATGTGTGGAAAGTGCAAAGGTTCTAATATACAAACCATTAACCGCACTCGTCTTCTACTCGCTATATCATACTCCTCTTTCTCCGGCATCATCTCTGGCATGTGTCTTCTTTTTGCGAAGAGTGGCGTAGAGCTACTTCTTTTGACGTTACGCGGCCAGAATCAATTCTGGCGATGGCAAGCATGGGCACTCATTCTTGGCCTCGTTGTATTTGCACTGTTGCAACTATGGTACCTACACAAAGCGCTAATATTAGCTGATCCGACGTTGGTCTGTCCCTGTAAGCATTGGCTGTCAAGTTCTTGAATTGATAATGAATATCCGTTTTAGCGGCCTTTTGTTTCTACAATGTGTCTTCGATCATCAACGGATTGGTTTATTTTAATCAATTTTCTCTTATACCCCCCCTTCATCTTGGTCTGGTTGCTTTGGGAATGACCGTCCTTCTTGGCGGTGTCTGGATTGTAAGTGTACAATCTGGTGTTAAAGAGCAGGACATCGAGACATGGAGCGAGGCCGACAACTCGGATGTTGGTGAAACGTCCACCATCATCGAGAGTTCCCTCGATGTTGAAGAGGCCTTTCGTAGTCCACCGAGGTTTCCAGCTGAATTCCGTCCGATCCCGATGGAAAGAGGGACAAGATCGGAGTCTGACATACACGACTTTACGAGGGTGGATCATTCTGCTCAGGAATCTGGTACATCAGCAGCACCTCTGCGTCTCGGTTCCCGTCAATGCTCTTCCCGCGGAAGAGTACCATCGATGCCCTCTCCGACAGTGCGCTTGCGTGGCAGCCATCAACGGTGGACATTTGATGATAGTGTGGCTTCGTCTTCACATCGACGCCCGTCGTTGGTGCCCATGAACACACTTGGGACAGGGTTCCAGATTGGCCTGTCCCCTGTCAGTCCAGGTTTTGCTATCCAGCCGCGAGACAGAGCAAGGAGACTGAGTGGGCGAGGGATTGCTGATGTCGTGGTGGACACGACGCTGCGGAGAAGGGTTAGTGAAGGGGATGTCCGGAAGGGTAGTGTCTTGGCACCAAGCAGACCAGCTGATCGAGAAAATGACGGCAGTCTGGTGAATGATGGGCAAAGTCGATGGGGTTGGTTACGACGTGTATTTAGAAGTATGTGAGAGTGCGGTCGCCGGGAGACGGCCACGTGATGTATTTTTTTCTTGTTTCTGACCGCGCATATAAAGACCGGACTGGCAGGCGGCCCTGCGCTGTTCGCCGTCGCCCCTCACGTTCCTTACCGCCACCATGCCCGTTCCCCGCCGTCCCTCCGCCGTCGCCAGCGCCGTCGTTCCTGACAGACTCCTCACCTCGCGTCCTTCCGACCAGTCCATGGCCGACGGCTCGCTGTCACGTTCGTTAATGAGTCACCGTGCCGTCTCCAACTCTTCCGGCCGTGTCGCCACTTCAGGCACCCCTGTCATTAATATTTCCGTACAGAATAATGATATCCCCATCAACTCCACCGCTCCCGCGGATGAGGCACTCGCCGACGAACTTGACTACATCACCATCACTCCACCAAACAACCTCAGTCCCATCAGCTCTCTTTCCGCCCGTCCCGACAAGGCCTCTCGCATCCTCGGCATCAAGCACCGGCGGAGCATGGAGCCTATTCCAGCATCTGCGCGCAATTCCATAGTTTCGACTCGTTCTATGCGCGACCCAGAGCCTGCACCCTCCTTCGTGCCCACTCTTCCCCTCACATCTCTCTATGTCGTCTCAGGCCTCCCCAAGTCCCCCCACACCTGGACTCTCGCCGATCCAGACGCCGTCCTCGGCTTGCACCACGCCGAGGGAGCTGTCAGTCGTTGGTGGCGGCCAGAAGTCTTGGGCAGCACCGTTAGTCCCGGAGCGGGTGGTGGCAAGAAGAAGAAACGGGGCAAGGCTGAAGAAGTCCTGAAGGGCGCCGGTGCTCTTTCCAAGCAGGAAGTTGGCAAAATGCTTTCCAAGGCCCTAGAAGTGGGTTTTGGTATTTGATTTAAAGCAATTACTTTTAATTTACGCTAATAGCTTTCTTTTACTCGGGAAGTGGAAGTAATTGCGTCAACCCTCCAGCCAGCTTCTACTATCCATACGTTCACTTTTACACTCCCGGCCCCGAGCACGCCCCTTGCGCCCACGTCGTCAGGGGATCTTCTTCGTGCTTCGGTCCTGACGACCACAGACAACAGGTCTTCCGCGGCAACTTTTGCCTATCCATATACTGATGATCCTTTTGCTCAACCTTCTTCTGCTTATTTGGGTCCTCCAAGCCTCTTAGGTCATGGCTCCGGCCCCAACGCCGCTGTCATGGTGAAGAATGATATTAGCCCCTCTGGTTCTAGCACGATCACGTATCATGGCGTGTGCCTGACAGTCTGGTCCCACGCTGATGCTGAACGAAGCACAGCAATCCGTCGTACCTTGGAGGCCGGTCGCTCTCGAAAGGAGTCCGCGCAGTCAATAGTCGCGTCACGCCTGAGAAACCTACGTGCCGAAGTATCTGGTTCGACGAGTGACATACCTGATCCGACTACTCAGGCCAGACGTGCTACGAAAAAGAATGCTCGTGGGCCTTGGGCCGACGCTGAAACTGATGGTGCGGACACGGAAGCTGATGGTGCAATGAGTGAAAGTGACTTTGAAGTGGCGAGTACTGTGGGCCATGGCCCTGGAGAAAGCACGTTATTCTTGCCAGGAGACACAGTATTTTGGCTTCCTTACGCTCTGAGTAAGCATTGTCTGCCCCATGAACCCTTCGACGATGCTCAAAAGTTTTCTTCTCTTAGCGCTTGTTTCGCGTCACCCGGTTTATGATCTAATGCGTGATTATCTTACCCTATCCTGGGCAAGGTTTTCCAAGGATGTTCAGTCACATACTCTGCAGATTTCTAAAATCCTTGCACAACCCGCTCCACGTGCTGGCGACCTTGTCAAGCTTGACGCGAGTCCCAAGAGTGACGGTGTTGACTCCAACCTCGAAGTCATTGCTCGCTTCCCTGGTGGCCTGGATTTTGGACGTGGCCTCGTGGACATCAACTTCACTATGTGGCCGCTATTCAAATGTTTGAATATTGACAACATCCTCACTATTTGCGAGGTATGTTTTTGTAATCTTCCTAGAGTTTTCGGGTAACATGTTGCACCTTGGTCTAACAGATTGCTCTTGCCCCAACTGGTCGAATTCTTTTCTTTTCTCGACACCCTGCTATGCTTGGGGTATGCCTTGTGTCGCCAGTGCGAAGTTCAACCCTGATCCGTGTTCTAGATCGCTGTGTTTACGATCAAATATCTCGTTGAGTTACGAGGTTGGAATGGGATTTCTCTCCCAGCTGTGCATTCTCGAGATGCAAAAATATATATTGATGATCCTGGTCCTTGGATTATGGGGCTTGCCACCGAAGCGAGATACAGCATTCGTCCCGCCCCCGAGGTATGCGTCTGTGATCTGTATGTATGCCTTTGTCATTTGAATGATGCTCGATCTTTATCTCATCATCTCGACAGGGATATTAATTATCTGTGAGCTCGTGATCGTAATGTGCCTTCCAATGTGACCGCTAATCTCAGATTTTATGCAGGAGCTGCCCGTCACCTCCGCCTGGTGTTGTTTCTGTGAAGCACCAACGTGATAAATACAGGCAAAGATTGTTGGCTGCCTTTGATTCACGTTATCATCCCGATCATTCTGTCCCGAGGTACTTACTTTGATTGCAATCATGACGATCCATTGATGCCCTTCCAGCGAATTTAAGGAGGCTTTTCCTGCTGGACGCTTCAGGCCTATATGTAAGATACAGACCAAACGAGGCGCGTCCTCCACGGTTGTAGCGGAACAGATCAAACCTCCTGAATGGTGGCACTCCACCCGTATCATACAGGCATTCGATGCTGTCTTGCAAGACAGGGTATAATCATTCTATTGCGTTTTTCGTAGTTTTTGATCAAAGTTCTCGTCGCAGTACAAAAAACCCTCACTGTTGAAGCGTATCAGCATGTTCGGCGCGGTGAAGAGACCACCCCAATTGACTGCAGCCGAACAACTGATCCAACATTCCATTCGAAAACGTGCTATGGCTTTTGTGGACGCTCGTGATGACCTTGAAACCAAGATCGGACGACTCTCCCGACGACTCAATTTCTTGATGACAGAATCGGATCTATGGAGGGATAAGTTTGTTACTTTTGAGCAGTATGCTGAAAAGCTAAGCGCTGAGGCAAACCAACTGCGTAACAAGATCAACAAGGAGCAACGAGAGACAAAGAGACTATCTGGTCTTGTCACTTTGACTGCCGCCGAGAAGAGCAAGCTTCAAACCCGTACGCTGCAGCACCTGAATTGGTCACAATGTGTCTTCTGAACTTTTCTCATCTACAGAGCTCAGAGAGACAGAGTCAGCTCACAAAGAGGCTATCCTTGAATTGGGGCGCATGAGGGAGACAATGGAAAAAATGGAGCAAGAGCGCGCCGAAATGGTTGCGGAAGTGGAAGCACAGATTGAGAGAGCTCTGGCATCGATGGCCGTTGATCTCGATGAATCAGACTATGCGAGCTCTCGACCAAACAGTCGCCCTAGCAGCCGCCTTTCATCTACGTCCCGTCCTTCTCGCCCACGTCAGCCCGGCGATGCGGCGATGAAGACTCAGTTGCTGCGATCATTTGGTACAGAAGAGACTTTGGCTGAACCGTATGGTGAAATTGAGGATCAAGACCCTTCCACAAACGATGCGGACACTGTGACAAAGACCAAGGCTAATCCTAGCGCTGATGGAAGGGCGACACCAAACAAGAAGAAGAGATTTTCGGCCTCTGAAGTTGACCTGCCTCAGGACGGCATGTCGGCTGTTGACGAAGGGATCAGTTTCAAAAGCGACAAAATTGCTCAAAAAGTCTTAGAGATTGAGCAAAAGGTAATGAGTTCTTTCCTCATAAGTATAAGTACATCTGCTGATCTGGTCGTCACAGCTGGAGAATGCTTTGGCCACTGAACGTCGTTCGGCCAAACGGAATCTCCTGAGTCACGGAAGTGGAGATGATTCATCTGACGTACCTTCCATTCATCGACGGACTCCAAAAAATTCCAAATCAAAGCTCGTGAGCAAGAATAGGACTAGAAGCGGAACAGCTTCCTCGACACAAACTGGCACCAGTGCCCACACGGATGAAGGGACAGTTGTGTACTCCCGTTCTCATCTCGCGCCTTCGACTCCGACAGAACAAACTCCGACTCGTCGCTCTTTCTCTGATCGGGACGACCAGAGCACGCCGGAACCCCCTGCTGAACACAACAGCATCGAAACACATCTTTCACCCTCCAGCATCCAATCTCCGCTCAGCTTCTTGTCAGCACCTTCCCTAACTCCAGCCACATCGACAACAACAACAGATGACTCCGACACAGATTTCCAGAGTGCCTACTCAACCAGCCCGCGAGGAAGCTACGGTAGTTTCGAGAATGACCAGGACGAGAATGAGAGTAGCCACAAGATAACAATGACACTGACTGGGAAGCTCGGTCGCAAGCCGTCAACATTAAGTCACCACGGTAACAGATTCAGGTCGGCTACTATCCGTGCCGAATCCAACGTCACAATATAGAAATCCGCATTACTGGAACGGATCGCAGTAACACATTGGATATCCGTACCTAACCTAGCTAACACATGTCTCCGCAAAGATCTACTTCTCTATACCCTTTCCTTAATGCTAGTTTACTATCCCCGTTCTTTTTTAAACTGTATGTATTGCAGGCTTTTTGGATATTCTGTTCTCTGCCATTCACCTATAGCGCCTATTATATATAATTACACGGAATCATGTTTTCAAAAATTCGGTGACTTCAGTGTTGTCATTGTATCGCGATAGCCCCTGCAGCAGATCCTGAACCCCCAGGTTTCATCAGATAAGATGGCGGTGTAATAAGGTTACATTTGACTACTCCCACAGTAAGTAAAGGCCACAACAGCAGCAACCAAGGCCTTTCTTGCCGCAAATCACGGCTGTTATACTATCACGTGTACTGGGATGCAAAATGAGGATTTTTGAGAGATCGAGGCATCTCCATACCTGATCCTTGTTGACTTAGGTATAATAACACTATCACTCCTTGGATCCAAAATTTTGCGTGAATTAAAATTGTCATTGGATTGCTATTGCTTGATCATTACGGAGAATCTCACATTTTTCGAAAAGAATGTTCTCGGTTTTAGTCTCTGAGATACATCTCAGCTCTAGTAGCTCAGAATAGGATGAACACATCTTGAAGACAGAATGTGTTGAATTTCTAAAGTATGTTGTGCTGTGGGGAGGAGTATAGAGGATGAACTTATGTGTTCCGTAACAATATTTGTGATTTCACAAATGATGGCAGTTCAAAAGTCCGCTCATCCGCTGGACGCGTCGCGACCACGGTTTGTTGATTTCATTTAATATATCTGTAGTGTCTATTCCTCTATAGTCCATGTCTAAACAGGGCTCCCTCAGTGCAGGAACTACTGAGCTCATTGAGGAGGCCATTCTGTGTCGTCCAATTATTTATAATTCCTGTTATAATTCTTGTCAATTTCAAGTTTATTCATATCTAATTTTCATTCATATTTAATATTCGATATATCTCAAGTATTTTGTCATCTAATTAATGTGCTCAAAGATCATGTCTACGCAATCATAGGCATTCTTCGAGACCGAAAGATTGGGTTGCGGATATGTGCCAAAGCGGAGATTCAACCGGCAACGTGACATACTGTGACAACAACTCCTTGTTTTTCGACCCTCAACATCCGGCTCCCTTCCGACAGGCTTCCACAGGCCTCTTTCACAAAAGCAACGTTATGAACTTTTAGTTACAATACTAGTCTACTACTATATCCAGTCAGATCAGAAAAAGGTGCACATATATAAGTTATCTATCAAAATCCTACATCATTACATGTAAATCTCAAACCAAGACCGTGTAGAATAAAATCATGCTTCCATTCTCTTTTTGGCATTGAAGGCTTTTACTACTGTGGCAACATGGCTAAAAAACCAAGATTGAGAACCTTTGTCGGGAATGAACGCAAACCTGTCGTTCTCGTTACCCGCTTTGTGCGCAAAGCGAATTCCAGTATCTTCAATAGTAACACCTTGAATTTCCGTGAACGGCAGCTCCCAGTCGAGTCTAAGATTCCTAGACCAAAATAGCATCACCCTTGAAGTTGTCAAAAGCACAACACTGTCATCTCCCGTGGAATCTAGTGGATTAAAGCCGCCGCTCACACCGTCCACACAATGTAATGACTTACGGATATGAGCGACATATGAGTCGTGTCTGTATGCGCCATTACTAAGATCCTTCATCCAGTATTGTCCCGATGCCTCACGAGCAGAATAAGGCTGAGCAGTAACGGGTTAGTATCAGGAAATGGAAAAAAGTCTGGCTTACCCGTAATACACCATCGGCGGGTACATGACGCGGCTATTTATCCATAACATATGAGCGATACATTAGCGGTCCTATGATACAAACGTACAAGTCTGACCCGGTCACGGCCGGGGCTATCGAAGACAGTAGTTGTATTTCGAATCCCTACGTTGCAGGTCAGTAAGAGTCGACAAAATAGGTCCTTATTACCCTCGGAAACGTTAGATGCTAGATCAAAGACACCAATCACAGGTTTCGTAACAACGCTGTAGAAAGACATTGAAAATTGAGCGTCATCTGTCGAAAAAGAGCATACCCAACAAGCCCTTTGCCCACTCCTTTGAAGAAGCCGATGGCGCCTTCAGAACCTGCACCCTCGATGGGTTTCATCTACAACAAACAACTCATTGAAACCAAAGCTCGGGGTGAAAATGCTGCAAGAACAAACCAGCACACCCTCCATCGCGCTGGTCACGCTACTTGCAAATGCTTCACCCCCGGCTGCTACGCCATAGCTTGACAAGTGATCAGCTAAT
Source organism: Termitomyces sp. DKA64 (assembly GCA_017657295.1). NCBI lineage: Eukaryota > Fungi > Basidiomycota > Agaricomycetes > Agaricales > Lyophyllaceae > Termitomyces > Termitomyces sp. DKA64. The sequence goes on along the minus strand of JAGGAV010007842.1, from coordinate 34,968 downwards.
GAATTGAATGATTTGCCACCGTACATACATAGCATGTCGAGGCTTATTCCTGCGCTGAGCCATCCTCCTTCGAGCTTGGTATTCGGAATCAAAAGTGGCCGCAGACAATCCTACATGGATGATATTTTTCCGAAAGAAAAGAATGACGAGTTGAGACTAATTCAAAGGATGACGACATTTGGCCTACCCTTTCCAACGCTGCTTGTGAACTTGGTCACACTGTCACTCAAGCCGAAAACAGTCTTCTTAACAAAACTTGCCGCTCCCTATCATTGGTCAAATCCTGTCAGATTAGCAGCGGGGAATTCAAACCTTTGCGATCCCAATTCCCAGTTCCTTGTTCCCGTGCATGACAACACCATGGAAAGGTTCATAGAATATGTCCGCAACACCAGAGCTAACGTTGGTAAAGAGCCCGACTGGGTTCCCGATGAAATCTGCTGACCCTAGGATACGATAGAGTTGTCGAAGGATATCCTGGCGGTAATGGTATGTAATGCGAGTTTGAAGTTCTGGCATAGTCAATCGCATGTCTTTGATGCCCAAGGCATTCAACTCAAGGGGCGCGTCGTTGATGTTTCCCACCGTCATAGTAAGAGCGTTGACAACAACGGCAAAGGGGTTCCGAATACTTAATCTGGACATGTATAATCAGAGTCGAAGAAATGGGGGAAAGAGGTACTCAAGCACTGACTTTTCTTCGCTACTAACCCTTTCTGTACGCATGAACGACAACGAGAGTTTGATAGGTTGAAGTTCCAAGACCTCGAAGTATAATTCTCGTCCGACAATGTCATCGAGAGGCTCCGGGATGACGTCAATATTTTGGATCAAGACGCTTGTAGGGTAGCCCTCAGTTTCGAGCGTGAATGATGAAGAGAAAATTGCTCACTCCTCTGTACACCGTTCCCAGGATGCCCCCTCAATCTGGGTCAGCTCATAAAGAGCAAATAATAAGTCTTCATCAGCTTCAATAGTCAACGCTTGCAACAATATAGAGCAATATTTCACAAAAAGGACCCCGTGTTCTGCCAAGTGCAGCGATTTTCAGGGAATTCAGAAGACTCCTAACATAATAGGAGAGGACCCACCCTGATCCTTCAGCCATAGAATTGAGGTCTGAATGGTTGGAAGAGCCGCCACCCCACTGGATTCTTTTCCGATCGGAGTTGGCTGAATGACGACAGGATACAGTGCGTCATGTAGTTGATTGTCCACTTGAACCATTCCACACGACATATTGAATGCCTGAGCAACAGCACTATTCGTGTATTCAACCTTCAGTGCGTCGAGGAGTACATGAACAACTTCCACCACCCGTTTGTTCACAAGCGAGACTCCAATCCCCGCGAAATCTATGGTGAAAGTAAGTGTGGGAGACACCTGCTCGGCCACCGCTTCAAAAGCCTCCAAATTTCCGGTTAGGGTATCTTGCCGCGCGAGTAACACAGAACTACGTGACCGCAGTTTGTACACACTGCGTTCTGGATTATAGTTGCTGATGCGAAGGACCTGTCTATGTCCATCCGCGCGAACATCCAGGGAGACAGCTTTCGTTTGGTCATCGACCTGGGCTGATATTAGACGACAACATATATTATAAGTCATTTGACGTACATTAAACTTGAAAGGCATCAGATCTCCGATCTCCATGATATCAATGACTCTGTGAGCATTATTGATTTTGAGAATGATCTTTTTGTCCTTAGCCGCTGGATAGTCCCAGGCATACGGAATCGCGCTGTGGCGGCCAATGATATAAGTTGAATTCGTCTTCATAGACGAAAACTCTTCGCAGTAATCCTAGGTAGCAAGTCATGCAAGGTCTTGACAAGTCATAAATATGGTAGTGTACCTGTTGGCAAAGTCTCACTGTATATTCACTGTCGTTTTCGATGGCAAACGGCCATTCCTCGGACTTCGAAAAAGACACAGAAATAGTAGAACCATCGATACGAATATCGACGCGTACGAGTACGATTTCGCTTTCGCCATGGTTGGGTGTCCGTAGACGGAAGTGAATGGTTCCAATGTCTTCAAGATTGATTGGCGAAGACCTGAAAGTGTTTAGTACCAAATAAATAGGTGTTATACTGAAATCATACCCACCATTGAGCATTCAAGCCTGGATATGCTATCGTCAACAATTTTGCCTCTCCAATACGAATAAGATGAATTGGTCTTCGTTCTCCTGGCTCAATAAAAGATCGATCACGTGGAGGAGCACCATGTTCACGGAAGGAAATATCTTGAGGAAGGTTGTTCTTTATCATAAATCTCGGAGCCAGAGTTATGACTTTTGTCAACTTGTACTTGCCAGTGCCTTCACTCCAAGCGAGACCAACATGGACTTCGTCTGTTTTCTCTTTCTGAGATTGAATGACAAGCGCCATTTCTGCTGCTGGGGCTTCCACACTGATGATCTATACAACTATCAAGTCAACCTCACATACAGCGTCGAGTTGCTCACCTTTGACCACGCCGAGTCTCCAACCCTAAAAATATACTCATAACCATCTTGTGGATGTGAAAGTACTAGAACACAAGCAGGATTCTGACAAGCTCTTTAGAACGGTATGAAAGACGTACGGAAGGGGAAGGGTTTTGACAGCGCATCTAAGTAATTGAAGATCGAGAAGTTGTTCGAGCAGTGAGAAGATAGTTCTAACCTGGTTGTGCTTCTCCAGCAACATCTTTAGTACCCGTGCGAGTGGAACGAGCGGACTTGACGGAAAATGGAAGCCCAGTCTTGTTGATAATGATGTACGGGCAATAAATTTGGACTTTGAAAGCACCACCAGATTCGGGATATCGGCTAAAGACTTGTAGGTGCCGAAGTGGGGACGAGAAAAAACTTCCTTACATATAATTTAGCCTTATATCCAGTTTTCTATTGCGATGGTCTTGCAGTGTTAAACGGTTCTCAATATCGAAATCAGAGTGTCCATCTGTGTTAATAATCGCGAATTCGCTTGGCTTGAAAACTTTCAAAGAGTCAAGAACTCAAGAAAAAATTTACAAGTAACCTACCAGAATCTTGGATATCGATATTAAGTAGGACAAAATGGCTGAGTTCGACTGAATGGACTGGCATGACGCCACCTTTTCTCAGGTAACTTCGCCAATTTTGATCGGTATTTTTATCATATATTCGATATTCAAGGTTGTAGGGCAACAAATTCTCGAGCTCAAGGGGAGCTCTGAGTTTAAGATTGATTCTCGGAGCCCATCTGAGGAACGATATGAGGAATCTTGATGTACATGCACTTCTGCATGACTTACCCCAGTGCTGAATGATGAGTTTCTGCTTGCACCCAGGCTTGAAATCGAAACGCTGCTTCCTCGGGATTGGTGTGCGGACATTTGACGGTGAAACTTTTCTTTGTCAAAAGGTCTTCGAAGCGTAGGGCAGAGCACCATTTGTACCCAAAGCCCTCTGAAACTCGTATCAGCAGTCTGGCTTTGTTTTAGGAACCGAACATACGATCCGGTTGGATTCTTATTCTATTATGTGTGACGGCCTCGATAGGAAGGGAGTAGTCTTGTCCTGGAGCAATCTTTTCCAGCGAATAGACTGGATGTCCCGTGTCATCTACAACGGTCAACTCCAGAGGGTACAGCGTTTGATTTTCGACCTTATATGCAGACCGGACGGTAATAACTTTGACGTTATCCACAACCTTAATCTCGCAGAGCAATCGGTCGGGATACTTTGTTCGAGGGCGCAGAGAGAAAATAAATTCTCCCTCGCGGTCGACAGGGATACTACGAATTTGTTCCCACGGTTTCCCGACAATTTGCAGGCCAATACTATGTTGGCCTGAAGAGACGTGCTGCTTGGAGGTTGAGAACAGGACTACAATGAGAGCATACAAATTGACCTCTCTCATCGTCTTCCAATCATCAAAACGCCAATCGGCAATCTGGTCGTTCAAGATCTTCAAGGCTCCCGAGACCTTGCGACCCGAACTATTGTCCATATCAGACCAGATAAGTATGGCCGAGCCTGTGCGATTCCTAATGCGATACGGGGCATAAGTGCCACGGGGCTTCTGCGACAAATGATCACCCTCAATACCCCATAGCTTCACAGATGTTGTAACTAATTCGGCAAAGGTGGTGCTTAGATTGACATCCAAGCGTTCACGGGCAGATAGCGTTATGCTAATACCTGACGTAGCGTCCTTGGATATCTATAGTCGATCAGATATTGAAACACAATGACGAACGGCCTACGCACCCCGATTGTGAATGCCCAGGGGTCAATCACTAAGCAAATAAGATTTAATTCTTGGACCTATTTGAATTGTGCACATACAAGGCTCCCAGTGAGAGTTGGTCAAGTTCCAGTAAGTAACATGAATGGCCATGGTCGTCGTTGCTTGAAGCTGTTGAAACTAGATTAACTTACAAAGATGGTAATAAGATACATGCCTACCTCTCCAGACCAATCTTTTGCCCCAATAATGAATGGCTTCACCTTGAAATGCAACATAGGCTGCTCGTTCATGTCACTGACAAGCACAAAACGAAAGCCATCGAAAGAACCAGTCAGCTAGTATGAAATAAGTACGCGTCAGATGTGCAACACAATTGGTATCACCTGCTCCTTAGATATGAGAACACGAGCATTAAGTATTTGATGCCAAGTCGCAGGTCCGAGAGATCTTGAATTCAACGTAGGAGCCGTAGTATTGGCTTCAGAAGGATTCTTTGTGTTGATTGAACCATACAGAGAGATGGCCTTATTGATGATGGAGGTCATCATATTGAGATCACTATATGATGCTCGAAAGATCACAGGCTTCACGGTAATCTCAATGCTGGTCATCTTTTGGGATAGAGATGACCTGCTATCAAGTGACACCGTTAAGTCAACATCGTCCAGAAATCGAACCCTCTCGGAGGCTTTCCCCATATGCATCAGTGACATCCCCAGACGGCTCACAGAAAATGCCATGATGCCCTAGGAATGTATCAGATAAGTTCTGGAATGGTATCTCGAGGGAAGATACCTGTTGCGACAAAAGTATATGTTTGACGGACAGTGTTATGGACTGACAATTGGGATCCAAATCATTCTCAAGAACGCTGACAGACAGGTCATGGAGGTCTACGCGAAATTTCAAATGGCTATTCCGTGTAACGTCCACCGTTCCGGATGGGACATGGTCTTCACCCATATGAGGAAGTTTCGATGGAAACGGGCTTGTAAAAAATGTGAGTAAAGCAAATACTGGATCGATAGCGAACAGGACTTTGGGCGAATCAACGGAGAGAACCAAGACACTGTCAGGTCCACCGGACATTGTGTAGAGTATCATGAATTGATTTCGGTCATGCTGTGCAGCAGGTATGATTTCTCGGAATTTGGTGTTTCCGGGGCGGGTGTTGCTCATTGTGAAAGATCGTAGAATGACTTGAGCTTCACCCGAGCCATCTGAAAGCAATTCAAGGCGAAGAGTATTGTTGTTCAGAGAGAATCTAGCAATCCCATGGTCTCTCAGATTGTTTTCCTCAATCGCATTGACGTCGTAGAGATGAAGCTTGATGGAACCGACTGAAACAACGAGGTCGACGGATGTCCAAGTCCGTTTTGCGAAAGCTGAGGATAACGTCCTCAGTTCGGGCTCCAAGTCGACGGCAGCTTCTGACAATGTCCTCGTAGACACGGGAGATGCTGATGAAGAGGAGAGAGGAGATCCGTTTGACGAACTCTCCAGAACTTTTGGGATAGATTGTGAGAGTCGAATGATTAGATCATATTGTACTTGGGTGAGGTGGAGTTTGACGTCAGAGACTTTAACGACAACCTACAATGAGACGTAAGTCTGGGGTAGCCCCTGAGTCAAATGAACTGACCTTTGTGTCTGGGTAATCAGTATCAATTTCGCGATCGATACCAGCCGTTTGAACAATGTCTGCACATATATCAATGTTTTCAATGATCTTCAACGTCGAAGGTTGATCGTAATATAGAATTGATACAAGCTGCACCCCAGAAAGGCTAGCCGCAATCTTGTTCACAGCCGAATCCAGCGAGTTCCGAGCACTGATTCCACCTAGTTTCATCACGAGAGTATCCCGTGATTTAGACGGTTCCGAGGGAAAGACAAGGATAGGAGTCTTGATAGATACTTCATAATGCATTCTTTCTGTGCTTGATGCCGATTGGACACGTACGGCAGCTTGGGCAGCAGCGTCATAAAGACCTTTGAGTTTGGCGAGCCTAGCGACAAAGAGGCAAATATCACAGAGAGGCTGCTCTAGATAGTGAAGCTTCACTGAAGCGGCGTTAAGATATACCGAGGATGTGAACCCTGCATATGACTCCTCAGAGGGATGAAAAGTTTGATATCGGAATTCGGCAAAATTTGGGCCTTCAATAGAGATTATATTGTTAAATTCTTCCAGTATAGCGTACGTTCGCGTATCATTGCTGAAAGCGAGGCTACCTAACCGACCTGTGACGCAAAAAGTTTTAAGTCGTAAGAAGACTGTGACATCAGCAGTAGACAAAGAAAGGGTGGCGAGACTTCGCAATCCGTGGACCAGAATAACTGTTTTAGAATCTGTTAGATACGAGGATAAAGACACCTTAAGTCTGCACCTTGTACACTTGCAAGCTTCACAAGAATTCGCATTTTTTCATCTGCACCATCATTGTTTAATTGCTTGATTTCATGGATATCTTGACTGGCTTGGATCTCGTGAGCCAATGTTTGACGCCCAGCCTGAGAGACAAATGTCGTCATCACAAAGTCATACAGAGAAATGACCGGTTCTGGTGCGGTGCGAAAGATGAAAGTAGACACTCTGATATCGATGTTCTGGTCGATGCTGTCGAAGACAGTCACAAATTCGGGAGATTCTTTCTGCACTTTGGTATAGGTGACAATGAGAAGATCTTGGTGACCCTCAAGTGAAGGACTAGTATCCACGGAGGATATGAACCTAAGGGGCCGGAGCATGCCAGGTTGGACAAGATCCAAAGCGAGAGAGCTTCGAGAATACATTATTTAAACAGACACGGAGAAGAAAGATCGAAGAAACGAACCGAAGATTGATATCGATTTTCATGTCATATTTCGAGAGAACGAAAGCAAGCATGAAATGTTCAAAAGATATTTCACCGAGGGGCTTTTCCACGTCGTCTGAAATGGACTTGAAAACCGTCGCTCGGAGGTTGTCCACTTGAAACGTGAGTTCAAAGATACGTTGATGTATTTCTGGGAGCTGTAATCGGGGTATCAATCAGATAGCATTTGAGGTCGTAATTTACTTGACAACGTACCCCGCTAGTTCCGTCATCAGCTTCGAAGAATAGATCTTCATGAGATCCATCGTCGTCAATGTCATCGTCGCCCACATCACCGTCAATCGCCACATGATATTCTGTGTCAGCAGGGCCAAAGAGCGCGTGCGGCGATGGGAAGGAAACAGGCATCGAGCTCCCCATGGGGCCAGACAAGCCAACTTGAGGTTCCTTTTCGTCCTCAAATTTGGGTATACAAACATCTATCAGTCGCATTAAAGCTTTGTACTTCGTGTCGGAGAAGTTGACTTTGAGTGATGGAAGCTTGCCAGTAATCTTGAAGCGCGCAAGGCTGAGAACAGTGGGAACGATCGAGTTATGAACTTGTAAATCGATGTTAATCCGTTCCAAAAGATGCAGAGAATCCTTGGAACTATTATCGAGGGCGTCGAGACATGTTTGCAGATTGTTACCAATGATGAACTGAAAGAGAATGAGTGTTATATAAGTAATAGTGGTTATAGCGGACCTGAGCTGCATCCAACTTCAGCAGAACCTTATCATACATAAGGGATTCGAGATATTCGTAATCTTGATCATCATATTTCTTGCTGCGCTTTAAGTGGATAGACTCAATAGCACTCTTGTCAACCAAGTCGCTCTCAATCGAAATATGTCCCGCATCAATGATCAAGTGTTTGCAATTGTGAGACGTCACACTATAAAAGTGGTGAGCGTGGGGCGTTGACGAGGACACCCAAAACATACTCTTCTGGGATGATGATGACAGGCGCATTCATGTCGACATGGATATCAATTGTTTTATGGGTTTGCAACGCAAATTCCAGACCAGCTCGCGTTTCTTTACGTAGACCTTCGAACGTTTGGCTTGCGACGCTCTAAATTCCGTCAGAAAAAGGACGATGCACGGGAGATATAAACGGTAACCGACCAAAAGAGCTTCGATTGACTCCAATTGACTAGCTGGAGGCTTCAAGAACTTGTAAATAGCTTCCGCATAGCTCCTATGGTAGACGATTTCCATGTGACGCATATGCATGGTCAAGGCGCTATCTGCTCTCTCATCCAGAGGACTTCTTTCGAACTTGACGAAGAAAAAGTGGTCATTTTGCGGCTTTTCTTTGCCTACGCTGAGAATGGCGTTTACAGCATCGTTTTCTAAGTTCTTGACACGAACTATTTGGTGATAGAGGCTTCCAGGAGTTGTGTTATCGAAAACCCCTAATCCTCCCAACGATATGGAAGCTTCAAAATTGTCGGGTCGCTGCAGAAAACTGGCTTGGAATATGTCAAAGACAACCGATATGACATCCTGGACATCACCGAGAGGATTGGTCTTAAGAGTGAATGATCCCTTGTTCAATTTTGCAGCAATTCGAGCCTTAAGAGAATCGCGTGGGGATTGTGAGATCTCTTCAAGGGCTTGTTTCTCATCGTAATCAAGGATGGCATACAGTTCTTTCCGTTGGTCTGCCGTCATGGTAGCAAAGGCAGAATCCTCATTTGAGGTTGCGTTCGTTGACGAGCCCCAAAGCCAGCTTGTCCAACTCTGCTGCGAAGCTTGGGTTCGTCTTGCACTCTCAAGCTTGTTGCGCAAAGCTTGGTCCTTGCGCAGACGCGAACGTGCGAGGGACCTGTAGAGACGGATGTCTTCATAAGATAATTTCCTTTCAAGGGTTTCGATGTCATGCATTTCCTAGCATAGGGAATTAAAAGACATCATGAACCGCCCAGAAGGGACTTACCGCCTTTGCAAGTACGCCTAAAGTCTTCTTCTCAAAGAGATCAATGTATTTATTCCTGTCGTCTCTGCGTTCGGCAAAGTAGTTCCATGTCCACTTGTGATTACGTTCGCGAATCCCTTCCAGGACTGCGGTAGCTGCAAACAGTAGACGAGTTTTTCCAGTGCTAAAGGAATGTCCCTGGGATCGATATTTACTATACTACACAGAATATCAATATTTTGAGTCGGGCGTACAAAAAGATAGATTACCTGGCGCTGGCGCACGTAAACGTGGTACATATCGAGGAGGGAAATGATGTCCCGATATTGGTTGTCGTCAAGAGCAACACCTATCTCGTCAAAGATCAGCTGAACATCAAATCGAGGAGTATTATCATTGATTTTATGGTTGACAATGACCTAAAAAGCGTCAAGAGGGGAATAGAAGAAGAACAAGGTCTTACACGTCCTTCCCCAGACACTGGCTTGAGAATAAACTGATGAGGGCTATCACGTTCTCCGTGTGATATCTGGGCACATTAACAAAGAAACAAAGAAGTGAATGTCACGAAAAAAGGGCTAACCATGTCGAAAAATTTCTTTTTGAATTCGGCAGGGGACAATTCGGCCAGACTACGAGAATCTGTGTCGAAGTACAGTGTCAATGATTGCAAATTCGCCAACTAAGGATGCGATGGTAAAACAGTGAGTTATGTTCGAGGCCTTTAGATACCTTGTGTATGGCCCCGGCGGTACTTTCAATAAATGCTGATTCCCAATCTTCATTGACAGAAACGGCAGTAAACCCAGACAGGGTAGCTCCTGCTGCAAATGGGTGCTATACAGAGGAGTCAGGAAAAACAAGGTTGAAAGAGGAGAACGTACGCCTGGAACACTTAAGTTGTCCTCATATCGCATGTGGATGTTTTTTACGGTTATCTGTAGATTATTGATAACCTTGGCAATGAGAGATTCCCATAGTCCCTGACTTTGGGCGGAATCGCCTTGAAGAGCAAATTATGATCTGTGTTACCGGGTTTTCAAACATCGTACCTGGAACCTCTGTTTGACTCCGCATGCGAAGCAATTCTGCATTTTCCAATCTTTCGAGCTTTGCAGCGTGTGCTCTTTTCTCGTCCTCTTGAGGGTCATGCAAGGTTTGAGAAGAAGGGACGACAAGGAGATATACGTCTTCAACTAGTATTTCGACCGGTTGGTTGCCGAGGTTCAACCAGTGCAGAGAAAGACATAACTTTCCCAAGTGTCCTGAATAAAATGGCAATAACGTTGGAGATGGATAACCCTCCTATGTCGAATCATGTACCTTGAAGAACATCCACTGGCAATCGAAACTTGTCTAAAGCATCCTTTTTAAGTCGTAGATTGTGGAGAGTAAGTTGACCTGAATGGAGTGAAGCAGAAGTTAAATCGTAGCATATGTCGACGTACCTTGTCCAATTCCATAGTTTACCTGGTTGAGGTCAAGATTCTCGACATATGGAGCCAGGATTCGATTGAACAACTGGTAGAGCTATCGTTTCGAACAGCCAAGGAATTTCAAGCTGGAACGCACCACATTCAAAACCTCCTTTCCAGGGTCAAGCCACCACATTACGAAAATGAAGATTTAGTTGCTGACAACTTTCAAGGGGTTCCACTTGTCTGCCCTATGTTATAAGTTACGTGAAGTGCCGTCATCGATCAATTTGAACTTATATAAGTAGCCACGTGATTGGTTCCACACAGGTTGATAGATACTTACACAAGCAACGCTATACGATGGTATCCTCGCCATCCCAGATTTCCGTGGTTGCATGTCAGTCACTTAGTGTGAGGGAACGAAGGCATTCTGTAATCCGGCGAATGCCTTCTCCATCTTGGTCTATAGGACTGCGTCGATCTCTGGTGTAGATTGTATCTTTTGGCTCTGACAACCTCTTGTTGTAAAACTTGATTTGAGCAGCAAAGTTAGCTATTCGAAATACTTGCAACGTGGAGATCTAGACTTGACCACTCCCGATCTTTCCCGTTGGTTCCGGTTCGGGGCGTGATGTGTTCGGATTCCACGGGAATATAAGACCCTTGTACCATTGTTTGCGTGTTTCCCTACATCCCATCATAGCGTGATGGTCTCCGTCCTTTCCACCGATATTCCCAATTTGTCGAAGGACACATTCCAACCGAAAACGTTCTGTGAGGTACATAAGCTCATTGCCCAACCAACTCCTTACTTCTCTGATGGACCTAGCTGGGCAATCTGTCGGACTCGGTAGAGCCGTTCACCCAGTCAGTCCTCTTTTTTGATGTCTCATTCTTATCTCTCACGTCCCGCCTTCAGATCCATCATGCGCTTGGGAAAGACAGATATCCAGTTGCATTGTGCTGTACCCACATGGGGCTCCTCGTCAGATACATGTACATATCTGACATTTTTTTTTTTGCTCAGCCTTCTCTTGATATTACTCTGGGCAGGTTCGGATTTACATGACCTTCATGAACTACGTACAAGGTTTCTTTCGTTCATCCATAGCGTGATACACTCTCTTCGTACTTTGGGGGTGCGTAACTCTTCATCTCCGTGTCTCATCTTCATCCATCTGAACTTGCATTATGATGTCAGGTTCTCGCTACCTATCGCTTGGCGCCATCAAGTTCACCCTTTTGTTTTGTGTGTGCCGTCATTCCTGGCTTAGAGAGCTCGCAAGTCACTGCTAAAGTGTGTGATCAATTGATGGACACCACTTTCGGAACAAGGTATCAGTCTTTACGAGTTTGTCCGCCGGATGCCACTGAAATCATCTCCCAGAGAGAATGTCCTCGTTGATCTTGAAGCAGGGCCGTGCCTAGTCATCGCCTAACATCATTGCTTTGTGTGGATCGAACAAAAAGAAACAATCACCTCTGTCCTGTTTATTCCCCGGACTTGCGCACTGTATTCATATAAGGTCGGATCACTGCTTACAACTGTACTACATATATCTCAATATATTCTACATACTATGTTCCAACTGCTCTACCCTTGTCTCACGGAAGTGAGGTATTTAGAAAGTGAATTATATTCTGACTTACGTAGAGCGTAAACACATGATTGCTGAATGTGACATCCGCGTCACATCCATCCTCTCCATAAGTAATTCACTTGCAAATTTTCTGACTTGTTCGCTCTTGACCACTCATGGCTCCCTTTGCTGATTTTCTGTCGGCCTATGTTCCTTTCTCCCTTCCGACGCATTTAACGCGCTATGTACCTGGAAAAACACCGCTTTCAACGACTCCTGCCGTGCTGGCAGCGCTCACGGCCTATCTCGTTGTCATTTTTGGGACCAAGGCCCTTATGAAAGATCAACCAGCTTACAAGCTCACTACACTCTTTCAAGCGCACAACGTCGTACTTAGTAGTGGTAGTCTTCTTCTGCTCGTTCTCATGTTGGAGGAGATCGTACCTATAATTTGGAATGACGGTCTCTTCAAATCTATTTGTGCAGCGTCGTCTTGGACGCCGGTAAGTGTTGTGTTGCTTACAAACCATAATTTTCTGATCTCCCGTATTTCAGAGGATGGAGTTCTACTACATGATTAATTACTATTTCAAATACTTGGAACTTTTGGATACTGTTTTCCTTGCTCTTAAGAAGAAACCTATGCGTATGTCACGATCACCTGACATTACAACTTGCTGATAAATCTACAGAGTTCCTTCACGTCTTCCATCATTCTGCTACGGCTTTGCTCTGCTACTCTCAACTGAATGGCCGAACCAGCATTGTCAGTAACCGACGTTTCAGTTTTGAGGTGTGCGTCTGTACTCATAGCATAACTATTAAGTCCTGGACCGTTATTACTCTCAATCTTGCTGTTCATGTTGTAATGTGTAAGTGCTTGAACATAATTCTTATGGAGCTTCCTTCTTATGGATTTTTAGACTATTACTACTATGCTACCGCGGGTGGTGCTAGGATATGGGTATGTCCACATGTCAAAAGTTCTTGCTCCATTTTATAAACGAGTTCAGTGGAAAAAATACCTGACGAGCATGCAAATTACCCAATTCGTCATCGACCTTGTTCTTGTGTATTTTGGAAGTAAGGTGTAAATCCAGATGAGATGATTTTACGCTAATCAGTATTCTTCTAGCCTATTCTCACATGGCTGTGGAGTACTTTCCGGATACCCTTCCCTATGTCGGGGATTGTGCTGGTTCAGAAGGTTCTGCCATCTTCGGTTGTGCTCTTCTCACGAGTTACCTTGGGTTATTCATCAATTTTTATCTGCAAACATATAAACACCCTGCCAGACTCACCCAATCCGATGGCATTGTCAATGGCAAGGCCAACCGGTAATTTCATAACTTCACCCTGATTGTGCGGTTGCTCATAAGCCATACAGGTCCAAAACCGAGTGAAACGAAATTGTTTAAGAGAACATATGATTACGAACACTATACCCTTGGAAATTAATTCTGGTACTAATTTGTAGACGAGTTTGGTTGCTAATAAAACTAGAATTAGTTCTGTGCAACCATGGTTGACACAAATATACCTGATGCCCGTTAATTGGCATTTCTCTGTCGGCTATTATCCGTATCGGGTACAATAGACTGAGTAGCTTCGCATTTTTTACCATCGTAGTGTGGTGTTGTACTTGAGTAATAGATTTGAAGCTGAAATTCCTCCGTCCGATAGCAACCAGCATCATTGCCACAATCAGTCATTGCAGATGCATAGTGTGAAACCTCTGATCTTTGACACTACGTCGTCTGCACTCGTTTCCGCAAGTTGGTGGTGAACTCTTCTATTTGACATCGCTGCATGTCTGAACGTTGGGATTCTCTCGAGCCTTCTGTAATTCCGGAGTTTTTCGTTTCTGTGGAACTCTATCTCTCTACCGCTGCCGCTTCAGCACTGCCTAGGGTGAGAGAACTAACTGACCAGGCATACTGGTCAACGAACTAAATCTTGTAGCCAATACCACGCAAACGACGTGAAATACTCGAATTATCAGCCAATGCCCAGCCGGAAGAGAGAAAGGTCAAAGGTGAGTAAAGTCTCGCTTGTGTCGCGAAAGCTTCATGGATATCGAGTGTTAGCAGAGAAGTCTAGTTGGCTCGCCTTGTCGAAGGGGCTTCCAGAAGACCCGTGGCGGCCAGCTACGTGCAAGCTTTCCGAAGAGGGAGAACGATGTCTTCTCAACATCTATCTCGATGTAAGTTCTTTCCCTGTTGTCTCAACCAATGATTTATCTACAGTCTGTCTTAGAAGAATAAGCTCTACCAGACAGTGTATGTTCACCTTCTAGATCAAACCGATTTACGTCAAGCAGACGTGTCATTGTTCGACAAGAAGTGTTGCCTGAGCATTCACTGTATTGGGTTAGCCTTTGGTTCTTCTTGTGGTCATGCCTTCTCAGACTTCTCTTCTAGAGGCCAACGATGGACTTCTATACATACTACTGAACCCATCTATCTTCATTTCTCGAGCAGCGAAATATGTAACACCTGGCTTGTTCTTCTCAGGTCCTACGCTGTGCCCGAAATCTATGGACGGTTGCCCTTTCCTAATGACGGTGGCTCCTATCGTATGTGGCGGCAGCTGGAATTGACTGTGGTGCAAGGTCGGGGTTTGGGAACCGTCAAGCTATCAGAGAATAGATTACCTGGGGATGTTAGCGAATCTGATGACTTCACAGTATCCTGTCATGTGCATCTCAATGGCATTCTCTGTGGCCGGACCTCAGAGAAAAAGGCTATTGGATCTCCGGACTGGCTAGAAAACTTCACTTTCTCCGATCTGCCTCCGTTTGATTCCCTCATCTTGCTGATTCGGCGTGACAAGAAAATGACGAAGACCAGAACATTGGGTTCTGTAATAATTCCACTGGTCCATTTCCGTCGAGGAGAAGTAGTCGAAGGATGGTTTCCTATTCTTCATAGCGGGTCTACAGCGAGTAATTTTCAAATTGGTGAGCTACGACTCAGGATTCTCGTCAACGAGTTGAGTTTCTATGTTACGTCTGAACTTCTTAGTTGTTCAGCTGAATGCAGGGAAATCATTCTTCCTCAAATAGCTTATGCGTCGCTTCTTCAGGTATGTACTGTAAGTCTTCTAGTCGTCCTGCCTCGTTCACCAGTCCTAATATGATAGACTTTGAATTCTCGTAATTTTCTGGATTCAATTGACGACTTTGAGAGCAAACTCAAAATCAAAAACATATCACCATACCTAATGTCTCTCGCTATTGATCGAGATGTGGTGGTCGGTCACGTTCAAGAATTTGCTGCTCGTGAAGTCAATGCGGCTTCGCCAGGTGAGCCTGAAAATTTAGCCTGACACAAAACTCAGTATGAATGTACTTCACAGCCCAAAACACTCTCTTCCGAGGAAATACTACCCTGTCCAGGGTCATGGAACTATCTATGAACTGGTATGGGAAGGGATTTCTGGAGGCTAGTGTTGGAAGCGTCATTCGGAAGCTGTGCAGAGAAAAGGTTGCTATTGAAGTCGATCCTGCACGGCGAAGCAAGGGCTCGAAAGATATCGAGCGAAATTGTGAATTACTCACCACCTGGTGCCAAGAGTTTCTGGACCAGATCTTTGCCGTGAGGACAGAGTGTCCACAGTGCGTCCCGCAGGACAGTCATTCATTTTAAAGCCTGACATTAATATAGGGAGCTTCGCTGCCTCTTCGAGATTCTTAGAGTCCTTGTCGAGAAGAGATTCGGATCGGAACTCTCTAAGGAATCGCATAAAAATATGCAATACAGATGCGTGACTGCTTTTTGCTTTCTCAGGTTCATTGTTCCAGCTATTCTTAATCCGCATCTTTTCGGGTTTCACCTGGGTAGTAAAACTTATCATGTGTTGACAAAAGTTCTCATCTTGTACAGGTATACCCCCTCCACAAGTGCACCGTAGCCTCACTTTGATAGCTAAGGTCTTGCAAAGTTTGGCGAACCTGAATACAGCCACAACTGCAGTGAGTGAATTGTCTCGCGTACCTATTTTATTTTGTCTTCATTGATTCGTACAATCGAAAAGAAATTTAAAGAAGAATACATGCGTGGGATGGCAGGGTTCATCGCTGACAGGACGCCTGCCATGATTGACTACGTTCTGGTGGTTTCCACCGCGAACAAAGACCTTCACAATCACCAAGTCTCTAACAACAAACGAGAACAGCTTGAAATTGAGACTTACCTTAACCGACGCTCCTTGAAAATGTGCGTTCTGGATAAAGAAGCTATCCCACGGTTGCCGGACTTGTTGGACATTCCGCGGCATCTAGCTGTAATAACGTCTGCTGTAATTCGAAATTCCGTGGAGTTTCAGGCGCGCCCCAAGCCTTATGACTCTGTTGATCACAAACTGGACGAGATTTGCTCCAAGTGTTTGGATGTTGAAGAGCAAGCTTTATTACGGGTTAGTCAGTTAAGCGACAAGATCTCGTCTGGTCGCCAACTCACTTCACCTCTGGGTATGTCATACTGTCCAGAGTTACAACTATTTCTCTCCTGACCGCATCTGGGCACTTATCATAGGTTCCAACAGTCGTCGGCCGCCTCGGCCGCCTAATAGACCATCCACCGCCCCTTCCCCCGTTAATATAAACTCCTCACTTGCCTTTGGCCGTCACAACCCGTCATCATGCTTGATTGTCCATAGTCCAGATCCACCTGGTTTACAACATACGCGCGTGCATCACAAGTCCACTTCGACAGATTCCATCCTATCGTACGGGCTATCATCACAACCAATTGACGCTGATCCTACGAGTAGGCGGGTGCGGGAACTCTTCAATCTCAAGGCCATTTTACGGCGATAGTTATGTGGAAGATGCTTTGAGGTATTGATATTATAAATAACAAGATTTCACAACACTGCCTTGATAATCAAGCTGTCAGTAGTTGCATGTACATGATATACGAAGACTAGGAAAAGGCTACGAAACCGCCTTCAAGAGATGTTGCACTGATTTACGAACTTCAGTTGCAACGGTTTCTGAGGTACTTCTCACAGTCAAGCGACAAAGCTGAAGCAGAAGGGTCAACTCGGCTAAGAAATAAGTAACTGAAAGACTTACTTTGGCTTCCTTGTTGGGCTCGAGACGTAGCAGGCAGCCGACCTTGCCCTCAACAGACATGTGCAGAACACCAGCAGCAACAAGATTGTTTGGGTTTGGATCGACATCATCGAGAAGACTGAGTCGATGGCCGGACACGATTTGTCGGTATTTAGCCATATCTAGCTGGCCAGAATTGTTGAGAGTAATCGGAAATATGGTTTGGTCCTCTCGAGGAGGTCCGCCAATCAGCTTCCATCTCTCAAAAAAGTCTGACGGACCGAGCTTAACGTCTTCAAAGAATTTTGTGACAACAACAGGTAATCGGATTGATATGGTTTGATGCGAACCAGCCAAATAGGAAACAGTTAGGGTTGGAGGTGTCAAAAATGTTTGTTTACATTCGACGTGTAGAAGTTGTTGAGTTTGTGTCCGAGGTGCAATTATACTGGGGGGCATTTTTGCAAACGTGACAGAGAGGGCGTCGGATTCACTGAGATGAATCGCCGTTGTAAATGACGTCAACGGTGCTGATACTTTATTTCCAATGTAGATAGCCAACTGGCCCAAGTGCCCCTGGTAACGGGATTTCAGACCAATTTGTACCTGGTCATCCTCGTATAGTATACCTTCTGCAGAATACGTGAGTTTGTCAAAACATTGATCAATGTCAGGCCCGACTGTAAGACGTGGAGCCTGATTTGAAGATGAAGGAGCAGCGCCAACTGATTCCTTCGGTGTGACAGATAAATCTAAGCCAGCAAGAGAGCCAATGATATCATCATTGTTCCGAGTGGCCGGTGCGATACTTTCTGCCTTTCGCTCCATCGCATCTCGATCCAAATTCGCTTCCTTGCCTCCATGAACCCAGGTTCTTTTATCCTCCGTGTCGCCGTGCTTCATATTGAGTCTTCCCAAGAGGGCGCTCACACGAGGTAGGAAAGGGGGCATCTCCTCACAAACGTTTTGGAGTAGCTCGTCATCATCTGGCCTTAATGCTAAAGTATAGAACTCGCAAGCACGTTGTTGTAGCTCCGCATCCAGGACGTGACGATAACGCTCAAAGATATTGAGAAGCTGAGGCTTGATTTCGGGGAATACATTCACCCATTTGATATAAGTGGACAGCAGGAGCGATCGAGTGGAGGCGACACAGAATTGAGACTTCGCATGAAGAACTTGGAATTGTTCCACTGGACTGTAGCCGGGTTCATTAGCAACAAGATGCCCGTATTCCCCGAGAATATAACCTGTTAAACCCATAAGAACAAATCATAAAAGATGACAAGTAGTAGGTCACCTCCGACTTTGACCAAGCTTTCGTGAGTAGAAGGCGCTTTCAGATGTTCAAAGACAACCCTGGCCGCATATTCTTGTAGATCCTCCGTATTTGTCACAATCTGAACCACACGATACCAAACTTCGTCTCCGACGTGATCGCCGGCCGCACTAATCAATTGTAGAATAGTGTCGACATACCACTTGTACGAGCTGGCATATTTCTCCGTTAAAATAGCGATTTTGAGAACCATTTCTTCGCGTAAAGCATAGTCTGCAATTTTGAGATACCGCAACAGCTCGCCGACAATGAGTTCGGAGTTGTCAACATCACACATACTATACAAAAGGTCCAGAGCCCGACGACGGACAGAAATGTCCTTGTCTCTTAAAGAAAGAATAATGGTATTCTGGTGTCGTTTGATAGGTTCCAGCGATTCTGCACGAGCTGCGAGGTGAGCCATTGTGTCCAAACCCAAGTACCTGACATTGGTCTCTTTGGAAGATATAAATCGAGCGAGCAAGACGGCTGCCGTTCCAACCAAAGGCGAGGCGCTGTCTAGATGAATAGCGAGACCAATCGCTTCAAAAAGCACAGCATGTTGCGCGTTGTTATGCTGCACATTGCGTGTAACTTCCGCACTGTTGTTCATGATTGTCTGCAAAACCTGGTGGAGAACTGAACGAATTGTCGGATCCTCTGATATGGTGCGTTCAATCAGATCGACAGTACGTCGCATCTTCGACATTGCCTACCTGACGGAGGGTAATATTGTAACAATCGGAGGAGCTTCACTTGTAGCCATGGAGATGGAACCTTGTAGTAGGCGTAGGTTGCGGAGTATTCATGTTCGATAACCAGCTGTGAACGTTCGATCAGTAACAATCGTTTGTCGAGAAGCAATACACAGACACGATACAAACGATCTACCGCCTTCGTGTAGCACACCGCGTAGGCATCAAGATTAACCTGAGCTAGAGCCATTACTAAGCTAGTAACACATATTACAACACCCTGAGGGGTAAATGAGCTTGATCTGCGTATGTAAACATGAGCGATTCAGTCACCAAATCTGGGTCATCCATGATAGACACGATCCTCAAGGCCCATTCAGCCGCAGGAATTACATCAGGATGTTTTCGGTAGAGACGAAGTAACGTTAGGGCTGCCTTTTTCTTGACAAATGTCTGAGAAGTCCTAAGCCCGAAGTAAGAAGAAATTAAGATGAGATGAGAGACATTACAACACACGGGGAGATGAGTAAACGGTGAACATCCTCTGCTAATGCTTCGGCCATCTCACTACCACCAACATTTGCAATCGCGTGTAGGGCCAAACAGTTGTCGACTTCGTTGTTTCCGTCCAAATCTTTGCGGATAGAGTTGACAACAAGCCTCAAGAAATCGGAATTCTCGTGCATCAGCAAGGTGACTGCGAGGTATCCCTGAAAAATGTCAGAGTTGTATGATGTAAACCCATGCAATACCTACTATCTGTTTTTCGCTATACTTTGAGCTTGAAATGAGGTTTACAGCTTCCATATGGCCCACGTCAACTTTATATCCCAAGATATACGTGAATATGATTTTTGCGACATATCTCAATTTGAGGCATTAGTGGCAATAACGGGCCCGCAGAAACCAAGACTCACTTCTTCTTTTGGTAGCCGTCAAGGTTTCCGTCTGAAGAGATTCAAAGTTAGAGAATAACAACACAAACGCATTGATAACAAGAGACCTTTGAACTTCTTCCTAATATTCGCCATCTCTTTATTGATTCTTTTCTCTTCCAAGTCTCGTACACGTGCACCGCGTATGTCTGCGATGAACTAAGTCCTTATCAGATGCTCAGACATCAATGAAGCAGAGTACAAACCTGTGTTAGTCCACGCATACTGGTAGCCATTACGCCAGGAGGAAAGTAATAAAGGAAACTAAGGCACCAGGTATGACCGAAATAAATGAGTTAATAGAAAGAGGAGCGGTTAAACAATTCAAGTGGCACCTAGCCTAAACAGATGCGTTCAAGTCAAGACTCAACGACTTCCATGGATTGATCTTGATGGTTACACATGGTACACGTGGTTCTTGATTACTATTTATGGGGTTAAAATTCCCGCTACTCTATAGTGGGTTTTTGGAGATATGTACGACGAAATTGTAACCAAGGGAATGGTTCATCACGTGAATCCAGTCTCACCTCATTGTTGCGTCAGCTCTGTGAATGTATGTCTTACTTCCGCCGTATTTACTTTTTTCCCCTCGTCTTTTTATTCATCGATTCCAGTTCCATGGGTGCCCACACCCTCCTTGTACACCGAGCTCCTGCCCACGCTCCGGTGCTTAAACCCAGATGAACTCGCGATTTTTGCTCAAGTTGATCAAAGTTCAGTATTCCGGTTCATCATTAACAAGATATCCACTTTCCTCACTTTCCTCACTGAGTGTGGTCTCTAGATGCTGTGCGAAGATCATGGAGCAATAAGACAAATGGCTCATTATATTGGCTGTGCAATAATTTGGGAAAATTTACCTAAATTACTCGGTTTGCCATTGTGGACAAAGCTAAAGGATCAATTGGGCAACAAGGTGAACAAGCCAGCTGTCGAGATTAGTATTTGTTTAAAGCTATATGTATGATGGGCCTGTGTGAATAATACTGTTTTGTTTATATAGTAGTCAACAATGTTCATTATGTTAGGAGACATTCCACTAATCCATGTGGCTTAGTGGAATGTCTTCCAACATAAAGTAAACCCAACCTATCCAGTCAGTGGTCACCCCCCTCTGTCCTGGAATTGCCAGGGTTGGTAACCATGCACTCATGATGTTTCTCCCAACCCATAATCAAATTTGGGCCCAAAGGCTTCATGCCAGGATATTGCCACTACTGGGGGTTGATCTGCTGCCATCTGGGTTGGTCAGGTTTACTTTATGTGGGGAGACATCCCACTAAGCTGCATGGCTTAGTGGAATGTCTCCCAACATATGGACACACTCTTGATCCACTACTGCCACCTGACCAGAAAGTTCCCACGGTCCAGACAGCAAGGGGATAGTCATTGCAGTACACATGTACAGCAAGAGCATAATAAGACAAATGAAAGGGACCCCCTCGGGGCCCCAGAGTGAGGAAAGGGAGACATACATGAACTTATCACCAATGAGACCAATACTTGGCTGATACAAACAGTGCAATGTAGATGTCTTTGGACAACAGGACAAACACCTCCTGAGAACACTGACAAGACCAAGGAAACACCCAGAAACAACACAAGGAGCACAGATAGAACCAGAGGCAGAAACACAATCAACAGCAGAAGCCAAGGCAATCATCACCAGTCAGCTAAAAAACCTGCACAGAGAGTTACAATGCTTCTCAGACCACCATGTATGGGGACAATGGGTACTGGAGATGGTGCATGGGATAGCAAAAAAGCTCTTGCCAGAACTAATCACAGCAGGTGAGATGAGCCACAAAAATGACAATGCTGATTCTGTGTGAGCACTCTAGGAAACTGTGGAGTTATGTTTGACCATTAAAGAACTAGTCAAAGCAGTAAACAATCTAGTGGCAAACCAGGAGGCAATGCCAGTGACAAACAGAGAAAGCCAGAGAGGACTTTCAGTAACACAAGGCATAAGGACTGTCATAGTGATGGGACCAACCTACAACTCCACCAAGGCAAACCCAACAACCATCACCAAAACCCAGACACAATGCCAACAGTACACATCCTGGTCCCCAAGGGACTGGTACCACCCAGTATGCCTCATCATAATCCCAAGAGGCAAAAAGTTTGACAGCCACCACCTGAATCCCTGCAGGCTAGTAAACATGATCAATGACAGACTTGCCCAGTCAGAAAATGCCAAACATCTATGTATAGTGTCCACACACTACAACTATAATCAAAACCTAGTCATTATGCTGAGAGAAGATCAGAAAGGCAAAGAACTCAAAAAACATGCTGAAGAATTCATTGGCATATTTGGGGTGACAGCCCACACCATTGATATGCTTATGGATGATAGGAGGTACAAAGTCAGAATCAATGGGGTGTGGACTGGAAGGAATGGGGAGAATAGCCTCAACTCCCCTGATGACTTACTGGAGGAAGTCAGATGGTTCCATCTGGTCATGTCAAAGGTAATGCTAATTGGCAAGCCCAGATGGATGAGAGCCAAGATGGATCTTAGGCAGAAAGACTACTCATCAGTAGTACTGGAATTTGCAAAGGAAGAGGATGAAAAGACTGTCATTGTGACGAAGTTCCTGGCTATGTACATGAACTTCTGTGAAGTGGTACATCATGCAGACAGACCACCAGTACTACAATGCAGTAACTGTCAGGCTCTTGGACACCATGTGTCACAGTACAAATACCCTACAAAATGTTGGATCTGCACAGAAGGCCACAACAAAATGGTACACAAACAGGACAAGACACACTGGATGGATGAAGAAGGACAACCAGGCAAAAGTGGTCAATGAGGTGAGATAAAATGTGCCAACTGCAGTGGCAATCACCTGGAAATGGAGAGGAACTGCCCTGAGAGGAGATAATTCCAGATGATAGCAAGGGAGAAAGAGAAAGGATGAGTAGGAGGGGGAGTGATGACAAAGAAAAAGAAAGCTGGGGGAAGGAGAACAGAAGAAATCACTGGCAAAGGAAGACAAGCAAATGAAAGCAGGTGGAAGGACATGGAAGAACAAAACAATGGAAAAGATGTGACTACAAGTGCTGAGACAAATGAAAAGTCAAATGCAACACATACAAAGATGACTGACAAGGTACACAAAACCATCAATCAATACATGGCACTAGAAAACCTTCTCAATCAGCAGGATCAAGAGAATTGGGTGGACATGGTGATGGAAGAAGTGGAAGAAACAGAAGGGCAGACACAAGGTGATGTAACTAGGTCATGAAAACCAAGCCTATCCACATTGCACAACTAAACATCAACCAAAGCAACACCATAAGCCATACAATGCTAAACACCTTTATAGACAAATTTGATATAATACTGGTAATGGAACTGTGGTGGGGGGACATTGGAAATGGGCAGAAGGGACCACCATCACTAGGAGTGTGGACCCCAATCCCACCAATGACAAAAATTCCAGATGACAGAAGACAAAAGAGTAATGGCATATACTACAAGACAACAAGACTTTACAGTAACACTGTGGTCAGACCTCATTGAAGATCTTGACATACAGATTCTAGACATATCTCAAGCTAACTACCCAATAGTAACCATAGTCAATATCTACAACCAGCCAGATGTGGTGGGAGTGTTGATCCTTACCCCTTTGCTGGTTGTAGAGACACAATAACATGACTACAAGACATAGAAATGCCAACAGGTCAACTGGTTGTCATAGGTGGAGACTGGAACTTACACCACCCCATGTGGAGCAAAGGTAATCAGAACCCAACTGACCATACACAGGAACTGGTAGACTGAATGCAGGAAAACAATTTTACAATGCTGAACAAAAAGGGAGTATACATGTACCATGAACACAGGAGACAAGGCACAATGTCAGTACTGGACCTAACATGGGCAAACATGGAAGCATGCACACTCAAAGCAACAAAAGAATAGGCAGTCAACTACAGCCTTTTATGCAGGTTGGATCACTTTGCACTTAGGTGGACAATAGACCACAGCACAATGGAGATACAAAACATTACAGGAACCAGATACAACTTCAAAGACATGAAGCCAGCAGAGTGGAAGGATACCTTTGACTGCAAAATGGATAAAAATGTGGAAAGGTGGGCAGTCCTTAGAGATGAAAATACTAACCATACCCCAGAAGAGTTAGATAGGGATGCCAAGCTCATCATGGAAGCCATGCAAGCAGCAACAGCCAAGATGGCAAGGGAGAGAAAACCATTGAACAAGGCATGACCATGGTAGACCAAAGTGCTGAGCAAGGCAAACAGCAAGAGAATAGAGCTCTGCAAGAGACAGAGAGAGTACATGGAAAACTGGGGAAAACAAAGCAATGATATAAGTTGAGAAATATGTAAGACCACTAACTATTTTAGATGGCTGTAGAAAAATGAAAAGAAGAAGTGGATAAATGACACACTGGAAGAAGCAATGCCAGAATCAATGTGGGGACTATGCAGATGGTCAAAGGGAATCAGAAACTACCCATCCCCAGCAATTAAAAGACAAGACCACAAGCCTGCAGTAAAACATGAAGATAAGTGTGATGCACTATGTGAAGTGCTATTCAAACCTCCACCGACTCTGGCAAACAACAAGAATCCTGACCTGATGCAAATACAAGAACACAATTTTGACCACATCAAAGTAACCCAAACAGAAGTATAGGAAGCAATATACAGACCCAGTGTCAAAAAAGCCCCAGGGGTAAGTCAACAACCATTCAACACAGTACAATGGGCATGGGAATTACAGGAAGACACAATATATGCATGGCCAGGAGAATCAGTTACTTGGTGGGGAGAGAGGATCTGGTCCCACCAACACAGTTCAGCAGCAGACCAAGTAGCTCAACCAACAATGCATTACTGACACATATAGAAGACATACAGGCAGCAAGGAACCATGGGAAAGTGACATCAGTACTGATATTTGACATCTCAGGATTCTTTGATAATGTAAATTACATAAGACTCCTTCACAAATTACAAAGGAAAGGAATACCACTGCAATTGGTAAAATGGGTATCCTCATTCCTCAGCAATAGACAGGCAGCAGTATGCCTGGATGGCATAAGAAGCAGCATGAAACCAGTCAAAAATGGGATACTACAGGGCTTGCCAGTCTTCCCAATACTTTCAATAATATATGGAAGTGAATTATTGGAATTGATGGAGGAAAAATGGCTCAGAACAGGTAACACAACATGACCAGCAACCCAGCCAAGTGGCACAACAGAACCAATGCTATACATGTACATTGACAATGGGTCCATCATTGTGTCATCAAATTTGCTTGACAAAAATGTAGCAATATTAAGGGAGGAATGTATATTTGTAAACAAATGGCTGATGGATGTAGGATTGTTGATGGCACTTGAAAAGACAGAAATCATGCACCACTTGTGGTGACAGGACCATGGATATGCCCCAACCATCAGACTACCCATGCCAGATGGCACAGACACAGTGATCAGACCCATGGAGACAATCAGGATACTAGGCCTGCACATGGACAGAAAGCTTATGTTCAACCAACATATGCAAAAGATGGCACAAAAGGCAAGAAATGCAGTGGCAGGAACACATATATTGGTGAATACAATACATGGAATCAGCCAAGCCCAACTGAGGATGATGTATAGAACATGCATAGTACTGATTATGACATATGCAGCACCTATATGGTGGTCAGATAAGAAGACCCACATGGAATGGCTGACTAAGGTACAGAACAATGCACTTTGACACATGTCAGGCACATTCAAGACCACACCAGTCAAAGCCCTGGAAACAGACATGGCAATCCCACCACTAGAAATCACAATGGATCTAGTCATAGAAGGGTACACAAACAGACTACACAGACTCAAGAACACCAGCCCAATAATCAAATGGCTACCAAAAACTTGGTGAGAAGGAAAACCACCAAACAACCCACCACTGCTACCATCTAATCAGAAGTCAAAGAGTAAGAAAAAGCCAAAACTGACACAACTCAAGAAGATAGCATGGAAAACATATAGTCCAGTAGTGGGCAAAAAGGTGGACCCATTCATAGCACCACCATGGTGAAGGATAGCAAGAGACTATAGTAAATGTCTCACCATAACCAGAGCCCCTGCCAAATGCAAAAAGGCTGATGAGGCAGAAAAACATAATGAACAAATGAGAGCCTTAACAGAAGACACAACATGAGTGGTGGTTTACTTGGATGGCTCCATGAAGGAAGAACAACCAGGCAAGGACACAAAGACCATAGGTTGGAGAGTAGTGGGATATTGGGAGGGTAGGGAGGTATTCTTGGAGAGAGGAGGACTGGGTCACAACACCAAAGTATATGACACTAAATTAGTAGGCATCACCAAGGTGGCAAAAGCAGCCATGTGGTACTGAATACAACACAGGCAAGTAAAGAACATTAACATTTATGCTGACAACACATCAGCAGTCACTGCAGCATATGGACCAAAACTCAAACTTGGTCAAATGCAAATGAAAAGCATCCCACGG
The DNA here is from genome assembly GCA_017657295.1 of Termitomyces sp. DKA64. Lineage (NCBI taxonomy): Eukaryota > Fungi > Basidiomycota > Agaricomycetes > Agaricales > Lyophyllaceae > Termitomyces > Termitomyces sp. DKA64. Next base: position 8,435 of record JAGGAV010007842.1, on the reverse strand, counting down.
ACAGTTGACAAATTCCTAGAGGGACATGCTGACAGGACAATGAGGATAAGCTGGTGCCCAGGACATTTAGAGGTTGAGGGCAATGATAGGTGTCAAATAATACCGTAAGGATTGACTCAGAGGCATCCACAGATAGTGGTAAGTGACTGATATTGAGATATCTACCTGTCAAATAATACTGTAAGGATTGACTAGGTAGATTGAATGTGTTAGTATATTAGTAGGGATTTAATATGTAGGTAATACACACCTCAGAGGCATCCACAGATAGTGGTAAGCAACTGAGGTGTGGCAGTACAAAAATTGTATATTAGTAAGAAAGAATAAAAAAGGAAATAATGATCAGGAAAGAAAAAACATAGGCTTAGAATCCTATTTTCAACAATAGGGCAGATGAAGAAGCAAAAAAGGGCACAGAAATGTGGGCACCCAATACAACATGCTAACAAATGCAAAAAGGAAAGCCAAGGAGAAAGCACTAGAGAAATGGAGAGACAAATGGCAGAAAACACCACCAACCAGGGGATTCACCATCACCAACTGTCTATAGCCAAGGTGGAAACCCAGAGAACACATCACAAGAACACCAAGGGAAGTGTTTGCAAGGCTCATGCAATGTAGGATGAATCACACATTTATAGGCAAATACTATGCCAAATTTGTGCCAGAGGAAAGCATAAGATGCCCCTGTGGCAAATGCTTTCAAACAAGAGAACACATTATTCAGGATTGCCCAAGGTATGATACACATAGACATATACTAATGGTGATAGATGCAGAGATGGAAATGGGAACACTACTCGGTACTCAGGAGGAATTAGAAGCCATGGCAAAATTCCTCAAAAAATCTGGTGCATTTATGAAGACAGGAAAGAAACTACAACAGAAAGAAAGACCAACAGAAGACAACAAAGAAAATGAAGAAGACAAAGAATATTGGTGGAGGAGGATGGAGAGGGAAGGACAGGCATTGGATGGACAGGCAGAAGGAGGAATGGAAGAAGGTGGGATGGATGGGAACATATGAGAGAGAGAGAGAGTGGCAGGGAAGGAATATGAGTAAGGCAAGAGGGAAGACAAAGACAAAGAGAAGAAGACAAAGAAGAGGAGCATGAGAGGACAAGGTGCACACCAAGGGAGCTGGGACAACATGCACCCACATATGCAACACAATCCAACAAGACATAAGACACAAACTTTGAACCCCAATCACTAAACCCCAAGAACTCACATCAACCCACCCACCTATGGACACCAGGAGTAGTTCATGCTGTCACCAAATCCATCACACAAGCTACAACAAATCTGCAAGGAAGTCTCTACTATGCAACACTAAAAGACATGCACATACAGAATACACATATCACTTTACATACCTGACATAGAGTACTGAGATTACCCTACCCCCACCCCTTAGCCTTGCATAGTGGCTTGCTGGTGGTATAAATAGAATTCATTCATTTATTCATTCATTCTCCCAACATATGCCACTCTCATGCATATTATATGCCCAAACTATTGTAGATTGACATGTATCATGATCTTGTAACTATATTATTACTAATGTATTTGTCTGATAGAATATCATATTTTGTTATCCTCATATTTGCAAATTTTGCTACATTTTTTTGGCTTCATGGAATTCAAGCTGCAGAATAAGATGATAGGTATAGCATTACTCAAAAGGTTTCTGCAGGAATTGGAGAAATGATGCACTATATAGAAGCTGTTTACTGCAGCCATTTCATATTTAGGTCATGTTTCATATCTAGTCTGTCAACAGTATGGATACAATTTCTGAGATGGTCTGCCGACATTCCACCAAAAACCTTGATTTGAGTTATAATGGGCATGGGAAAAGGCCTGTAAGTGAGCTTCAGTGATTAGAGAGTATTTGCAACATGAACTATTGACTTGTTTCATTAAGTACTTTAGTGCAAGCAAATAACTTTGAGTATTGGCCATTGCAAGCATGGCATACCAAAGATTTAGAGGTTACAAACATATTTGCATACAGATAATACTATGCTACAGTGGCTCAAAAAACTGTCCCAATGTTTTATATTTTTGGAAGATGACATTGGCATGAAGGATTGGAAGTATTTAAAATTCTGTGGTTAAATCATGTAAAGTACTATGACATCATGGCTACAAATTGCATTTTAGTTTATGTAATTTTAATCAAACCTGATGGAGTCCTGGCCATTTTAAAATATTCACTCATTAGGACGGTTTTTTGAGCATCTTCAACTGTGCAGGTTTATCCTTATTTTGGTCAGAAATAAAGAGTAAGTTGCATATGGGAATATCAACAGAGTCATGTGACCATGTTTGGTCATATTTGGGAGTGGTTCAAGTTGGTTGAACCACATCTTGACCTTCAACCACCACAATGAAAGCTACTTCTCCTGCACAACGCTCTACTGTTGCTTCTCTTCTCTCTTCTTGCTCAAGGGTATTCTCTGCATCAGATTGGGACTAAAGCTGGTCTAGGGAAGTCTACTATTGGGAGGATTGGTAGAGAGTTGGAGGTGGACAAGGAAAACCATCCTGGAGGCTGTCCAGCTGGGCTTACTCCATGTGATAAACAGGCTATTGTTCAACAAATCTCAAATGAGAGACTTGATACAGCTGTAAAGGCCATCAATTCTATCAACAACATCATTTTCAACCCTGTCTCTTCTCAGACTGTCCAGAATGTGCTGAAGGAGGAGGAGTATTGATCTGCTACAAAAAGGAAAGTTCTCATGCTCAAAGCTAAACATCAGCAGCTACAACTTAAATGGGCTTGAGAGCATCAGAACTGGACTGTGGAGGACTGAAAAAGAGTGTTGTAGACAGATGAGACAAAGATTAACAGGACTGGGTCAGATGGAAAGCAGTATGTGTGGAAGCTATGAGGAGAAGGCCTTTCAGATTGAACCACTACACTTACTGTGAAACATGGTGGAGGGAATAATCTCATGGTATGGGGTTGTATGGGTTGGAATGGGGTAGGAAAGCTAGTAGAGGTGGTGAGGATTATGAATGCAGAGCAGTACTGTGAAATTTTGGATGATGGAGCAAAGAAGGGCTTTGAAAAGTTGGAGATGGAGGAGAGTGCATGCTACTTTCAACAGGACAATGACTCCAAACACAACTCCAAGAGGGCTGACAAGTGGTTTGAAGACAACAACTTTGATGTCCTCTGGTGGCCAGCCCAATCTCCTGGTCTTAACCTTATTCAACACCTCTAGGAGTACCTCAAGGAGCAGCTTAGGCAGTATGAAACACCTCCTCATGGTGTGCATGAATTGTGGGAAAGGGTTGCAAAGGAGTGGGATGGAGTATCAGTAGAGGTATGCCAAAGACTGATAAAAAGCATGCCTAGAAGGATTCAAGCAGTTATCAAGGCAAATGGAGGACATACAAAGTACTAAATACCAAAATTAGAGATGCTCAAAAAACTATCCCAATGAGTGAATATTTTAAAATGGCCATTACTCCATCAGTTTTGATTTAAATTACATAAACTAAAGAACAATCTGTAGCCATGATGCCATAGTATTTTACATGATTTAACCAGAATTTTAAATACTTCCAATCCTTCATGCCAATGTCATCTTTTGAAAAATATAAAACATTGGGACAGTTTTTTGAGCCATTGTATAAGTCCTGTACCTCCCATCACCTTACAGGTTATCCATATACTGGCATCCAAACTTGAACCCAACATTTACATACTTGTGTGAAAAGAGTGTGTTTCATGTATAAACCAAACTGATCCAGTGTAACTGACCTTTATGTAATATTCATGGTCCAATGTAGAATATCAAATAGGTATATGTGCCCTCCCCATTTCAGGAAGGTGTTTATTCAAGTGCAGAGTATATGAGACAATGTTTGTAATATGTGACATTATATGTAATGGTCATTTGATTGCTATAATTTTAACCCCATATGGTTATGTGCCATCAATGTCCCATACCATCTCTTTTATTCAACTTATCAAGGACTTCCCATATCCAAGGCTCCACATGACTGAACCCCCTCCACACCTTGAACTGGTGCCCTAAGCAAATCAACCCTAGTTCAACCATCCCAGTACTTCTTGGTCATACAGGAATTTTTCTCTCACATGTACTGTTTTGCCAAATCAAACCTGGGGCCCACCATTCTCATGGTTGACAGGCTAATCCAAGGTGCTGAACTACTTATGGACACATTGGTTTTGCATGATGATCCATTCCCTTCTAATTTCTCAAGATCCTGACAGCTCAGCTTTTACTGATCTGCAGGGAGTGTGGTAGAAACTTTGACTTCTTTGTAAGGTACAGAACTAGTGTGTCCATTTGTTGACTCATTGATGTTGTTCTATTCACAACCTTTCTTTTACCTAAGGAAATCAGCCAAATGTCAAGCTGTACTCAGCCCAGCTGGCTTAATCCCAAGTGCATCAGATCATTGCCAACTTCCCTTAGTTTCATCTGAATCTCCTGTTGCTTGGTATCTAGATTGGTGTTTTCTGGTGGCATTGAAGAAACTGGCAACTGGTGTCTAGGGTGTTTTCTGGTCTGGCACCTCACAGCATCTCACTACAGGGCCTTGAAATTGCCCTCCATCCTGATGCTCTCAAAGTCAATGCCTTCCCTCCTTTGGGCAGCATCTGCTATGCTGCATAATAACAGCCAACACCCACCCTCCACAAACCCTGGACCATACCTGAACCCCCAGCACAGTATCTCCACACCAAGACTAGAGCCAAATCTTGGAGTTACCTAGTGGCCATATATAAACTGTAGAGTAGGGCCTGATACAGTGGGCTTGATATTACCTACAGTTCTCTCTAGTTTTGTCTCACTGTCCCAATATCTGCTTATTTTCTCATACTTGTTTCAATTCCATTTGTCTTGTCCTTGTATTTGTCTCTGTCTTGTCACAGTCTTATATTTCTTGCCTTGACTCAGTTTCTTTCTCTTTCTCAATATCTTATCTCTGGCCTTGTTTCCACATTTCTCCCTTAAGTTCACTTCTTTGAGTTTCCTTGCCAGTCCCAATCCCAATTTCCTCCTTTCTTCTGGGCCTGTTCCTTTCATCACATCCCCTGGTAACTCAACTCTTAGTGATCTTCAATCCTGAAAGCTCACTCCTCTTGATCCCTGATGCTTGCCCCTTGTGCACATTACTCCCATTCCACCCTTTAGTTTCTCACATCTGCCTGAAGCACTGATTATATGTGTAGCATGTTGTATCCACTGTAAGGACTTGTCTAGTGATCTGAGCCCCTGTAGTTAGCAGAACCTGACATAATATCAAGACTCTCCCTTACTCTGTTCCCAATGTCTATGTATAATCACATGTACTAACCCATTGGCTACCCAACCAATGTTTATGACAGGCTGGTACATGAAAACTATTATACCATGAGTAATTTTTCACCTCTTTATTCAATCCTGCTGACTGATTGCTACCCTGCATCAATTCCTTGATACTGAGCCCCAGATCAAAGCCAGGTATCCTATGGCCCCTCTATTAGTCAGGAAGCACCCCAGGACTAGCAATGCCCCTCTATGCAAACTGCTGAGGGAGTTTATCAGCATATGCTACCTAGAGGATTGCCCAAGGCACTGATGGCCACCTGAGCACCTACCTTTCTCTGCAATCCCATATACTTGTTCAGACCCCACTCTGAGGTATGCTCAAGGTCTGATCACTCTGTACCTGATCCACCTTTGACCCCCAGTCCTGCTCCCTTCACTTGCATGACCCTGACATTCCCACCTTCTTAATTGATGCCCAATGACTCCTCACTTGTGCAGGCCTTGTTGTAAGCATCCAGGAGTGTGAGGCAAGATATTTATGAGTGAGGCATAGCTGTAGCCCCAAAGCAAGCAGGCAGTTACATTGGGGGAGGTGTAGAGGGTGCTAGAACAGCCATAAGAGCTTGGGAGAGGCATTCCAGGATTGCCTGAAGGGATTGGGAGATAGCATTGGTAGATTGATGTAGAGCTGAGAGTTGAGAGGTGTGGAGGACAAGAGAAGCTTGAGTAGATTGCACCCAGGTCTCTGTAAGGGTGACCTCCAGGAGTGATGGCTAAATCACACAGCTAGCAGAGGGGAATCCAAAGTATATTAGAATGGGTAATCAATGATACAAATAGTAACTAATCACCTAGCAGAGGGGAATCTGAAGAGAACAAGTCTAAGGATCCCTGCTGCTTGGTGCAGTGCATCAGTGGGCAGCAGAGGCATGGGAACAACTGTATAGATGACTGGAGTTGACCAAAGGTGCTCACTGAGGGATCACAGCAAGTTCCAGGAGTCTGGGGATCTGTAGAATGCCCTGGAGACATCAAATGAGCCTCAGGAGAGTGGAATTGGTCTCAGAGAGTGAGTGTCAGTCTGGGGTGGAGGTCAGAAAGGAAGTCCCCTGACATCACCCCCCCTCTAGTGTGCATTGCCTCAATGTGCAGGGTAGAAGAAGTTCTGGATTGCCTGGTCTGCTGGTGAGAGGGGATAGATTCCTTGAATGGCTCAGGGTGCATCCAGGTGTTGTTGGTGGAACTCCCTGACTAGTCTGGGCATGTGCACATTCTCCTGGGGTTCCCAGGAGATGTCCTTGATCCCATAGCCTTTTCACTTCACCTTGTATTGTAACCACTGCCAGAATAGATGGCTGTCCAGGATCTCCTTCACCTTGTACTCCTCATTGTCATTGACCACCACTAGAGGTGGTGGGGGTGCTGGGTGTCACCCTGGGATAGGGTCTGCTGGTGCTGGAGTTAGCTTGACCACATTGAATACCACATGGAGTTGGCACATTCCCACAGGGAGCCAGAGTCAGTAGGCTAGCAGCCCTACCTGTCATTCTACTGTAAAGGGTCCTAATAGCTGGTGTGAGAGCTTTTTTGATGGTCAGGTGATGATAATATTGGAGGTGTCTAGGTAAACTTGATCTTCAGACTGGTACCTGGGCACTGGGATCCTTCTGCAGTCATAGTATCATACCATGTTGTCCTTCACTTTCGCCAAAGCTGCCTGGGCTTCTTCCTGTGTGACCTTCATCCAGTCTACAAACTTGTTCATGGCCTCATTTTCCAAAGGTCAAGCCTGGGGTTCAAAACCCATGTGCAGGTGACATCTAGTGTCCAGGAAGAAGGGTGAGACTTGGGTGGCTGTGTGAACATGGTAATTGTACTGGAACTTGGTGTTGGGGAGGAGTTTGTCCTAATTGCCCTGGCACTCATTGCAAAAGAGGTGAAGGTATTGTTTGAGTTCCTGGTTCACATGTTTGGTCTGGCCATTGGACTGCAAGTGGTAGGTGGTGGAGGTGTGAAGCTTCATGTTAAGAAGATGGTAGAGCTTTTGGGTGAATTCTGACATGAATTGTGGACCCTGGTCAGATATGTAGGCATTGGAGGGGGCCATGGAGCTTCCAGATGTTCTTCTGGTACAGGTTTGCAGCACCTATGGTAGAGCAAGTGGTGTGAGTGGGGATGAAGTGGGCTTGCTTGCTATAGAGGTCCACTACCACCATGATGGCATTGTAGCTGTGGGTGTCAGGGAGCTCTATGATGAAGTCTATCAAAGTGATGCTCCATTGCTCTGAGGGAATGGGCAGAGGATGGAGCTGTCTGGAGGGGAGGCAATGTTGGGGCTTGGTCCAGAGGCAGAGATTGCAGATGTTAGTGTAGGACCCAATATACCAGGACATCTAGGGCCACCAGTAGTTCTGGGACACTAGTTCCAATGTCTTCCACCAGCCAGGGTGTCCTGTGATCTGGGAATTATGATGCTGCTCTACAATTCTCTGGCAGAGCTCTGGTTTGTTGGGCACATAAATGCAGTCCCAGAAGGTCAGGAGTCCATCATGGAGGGCCCATTTGTCAGCATGGACAGACTTGGTGCTAGTGGTATGTCTTGACTTGAGTGCACAGGCTGCCTGAGCAATGACTTCCTCCTGCAGACTATTCCAGTTTCCCCACCAGATGTCCTGGAGGATCTCTACCTCCACCCCCTTGATGACTAGGCCTTCCATGGCTTGGATTGTGAACAACTTGAGTCAGAGGAGGACAATGTTACTGTTGTCATCTCCTGTGCCATAGTCAGCTCTCCAGGACAGGGCATCCAGCTTTCCCATACTCCAGCCAGGCTTGTGGTGCAATGAGAAGTAAAAGTTGGCTAGGTAGAGGGACCATTGGGCCTGCCAGTGATTGAGCTTCTTGGCCATCCAGAAGTACTTGAGGTTCTTGTGATCTGTCCACACTTCAAACTTATGCTATGCCCCCTTCAGGAAATGCTGTCACTCCTCAAAGGACCAGATGATGACCAACATCTCCTTGTCATGGATCTTGTAATTGCTCTCCACCACATTCAGGTTCTTGGAGTAGAAGGCCACCAGATGCCATTTCCCATCCTCCTGGGATTGTTGTGACAGAACAGCTCTGGTGGCAAAG